>RDPX01000122.1:901456-911458 GCA_003991215.1 Morbakka virulenta
TATATATATATATATATATTAGCTAAAGATCCAAACAGCGTGGAAATGGTCAGGAACTGGGGACCAAAGCGGGCAAAATAATATCACCACAAACCGCCTGGCCAACCTGGCAAAGTGTTTAACTTAAAAAAACTATTTACTTTCTGGTTAGTGTAAACAAGTGTCAAGCAGGATTGACAGCACTCAGTCACAGTTGTTTCTATTATAATTTGCAGTAAGCACATCTATATCTCTCTTGTTTCACTTTTTTAAAAATATTTACACATAAAGGATTTTCGTATGTTTAGAGAAAATCCCTTATTTATTCCTCGCAATACTTCATTTGAGAGTAAAATCTTTCCAGACTTATAAGCTTTTTAGACCTGAAGTTGGAAAAGATCTACATCCAGACTGATTTTCTCTTAGAAAAAGGTTTCTATCTTTAATGTCGTTACCTAGGAGGGGTAATTTCTTCGCTTCAACGTCAACTTGAACTTTGCGCTTGTTTAGAACATAGCATATGAGAAATATAAAAATATTTTTTTCGATTTAATACATATTTTTCTTTGATATATTTTACTGTACTTGCTAAGTTAGTATACTGTATGTAGATGATGATAAACACTGCTAAAATCTTAATTTTTTCCTTTTCACTCGAACTCCTAGTAATACACTACTTGTTCTCATGTATAAAGTTTTCCACATTCATTGATGGAACGAAATTTGTTCTTAGGATTCGACTTTATAGATTGGCTTTGAACTGATAAAGGGAACGTCCTGATGCTCCTATTCCTTCAGGCTTTTTAAACCAAAATTGATCTATAAACCTACATCATCAATGCCTGGGGACACCGTAACTAGAATATGTAGCACGTATTTCTATGTCGTACCAATAAGTGTTCATCTTCGGCTACCTCTAATCCCTTAGAGGTTTCTTGGATTTGCCATGCAAGGTAATGACAGTTGCTCCCTTGATATACTTGGAAGGATTTGTTATGTGCCAACATCTAATTCCTCCCTAGTACCTTCAGAAAGATCCATATGATTACTTGTACCTACATAATAACTGAGCTATGAGTCTGTCTGGCTCTATATGTCCATAGATACTCAGATTTTTTGAGAATGGCTCCAAGCAATTTCATTGACATTACTGCGTAGATGCGATATATTGACTATACACATCGTCATAGACAGTTTAAAGGATATCTGGCATTTGACAATACCAGATATTAAGTATATATATATATATATATACCTATTATCAGCTGAAATGTATTTTTTAGAACATTGTTGAATATCAGGTTTTGTTAAATATCAAATTTCCGTTAAACGACCTATCACAATATGTAAGGCAGATATTATTTGTGACACTGGCAATCCTAATAGAAAGTCTTACTCTTCTGTTCACTCTTTTTCATTACAAGCTACTCGCTTATTTCGATTCTTTATATTCAATTATATGTATAAAATCGAACGTTTGTGTACATGTGTGTGCATCCATGTGTGTAATAACAAAGTCAATACTCGGTGCAATGATTCAAATACGATGACACCATGTTGTAGCTTTTACCATTGTCTCGTCAACTTTGCTTTTAAGGTTGGAACTCTATCCATAATGTTTGGCGACGAAACATTGCCTTAACCTGTCTGTTTGCGCAATGAAAAAATGGCAGATAGTATGAGACACAAGATGGAAAGCTCATGGCATAGCTACAGTAGCTATTACTGACAGCTGTGCCGATTTGTTGTTTTACTACATCATGTTCGTTGTGCTTTAAATGAGAAAAGACGTAACAGACTAGAAAGAACTGTAAATATTGCCCATAGAATTCTCTTAATTTTACAAAAAGCTCTTGTTAATTTTTCAAGAAAAAATGATTTGTTGCATAGTCCACAGTAAGAGAAAAAAGAGATCCAGAAGTAGGAATTAAAGCATTGAAGCATCACTTTGCTGCTTTTATCAAGGCACTAACGTTTCAAAGACTGTATAGGCAAAGGTTTTCCAACAACAAAAAATAGAAACATTAGATTCCCAGAAAGCTATATCATGAAGAAAAACGTAGAGAAGTACTAAACAACCTTTGAAACCATATCACACACACACACACACACACACACATTTCTTATTTGCCTATCCGGACAGGATCTAATTGTAATAAAGATTTTTTTCTCACTAAGTTCATCCAATTAATCTTCTTGTTTCTCCATTATAAGTGGCATACTGTCAAGTTTGTACATGTTTACGGAGGTTGAGTTAAGTGAAGGAAGAAATCAATAAATTGAAAAGATAAAAACTTTCAAGAAAAAAAATCAAACACGAAAAGTAACCCTTTGTACTCAAAAGTGGCTTCAAGCCTTGCTTACGATAAAAGACCTTAAGAGAAAGTAATAAAACCTTAACATATAATTAGATATAATAGAATGTCCCTAAACATTTGCACGTACACTTGCAACATTGTTCAATATCAGAAGATAATTTCAAAATACCGAGATTTTATCCCACTAGCCCCTGCAAGAGAAGATTTAAATACAAATGTTTAATATATGATTATCTGCAATTAATTAAATGTCGTTTTTGTTTGTTGTCATAATATCTAGAAAAGATAACGTTTTCAAATCATTATAATATAATTTCCACGTTTTAAAAGAAATGATTTAAGAATGGAATGTAATATTTGCATCATGCAGTACGCTAGAAAAGCGCCTTTTATAAATATTCAAATCTATTTTATCAAATAGGGGTCCCCTTACTCTATGCTAGCTTGACAAAGTGAACAATAGATGCATCTAAAGATATATCATGACTTTTATTCCCCGAGCCCCACGTGAGAAAACCTTAACAAGCAATGTCATTATCTATCCTAACACATTTCATAAACTCAAGCATTGGGTATGCTATATACATATCATAGTTGGCATTACTGGTGCGTTTCTCCACATTGCAATCCTTACCACAAGCCATCCCTTTCTTCGTTTATATGGCATCTGCAACCTACATGGTTCTAATGTGCAAGACTTTCGCTATTTCCTTCAATTCAGAACATAATTGTTGTTGTATTTTCAACTGAACACACTGCAGGCAGACACTCAATAACGCCAACTTTCGTGCAGTGACAAGTCCGGTGCACATTAACGGTTGAAAATAACTGCTCTGAATCTATCTGCAATGATGATTAGCTGAACGCGTCTGAACCTATTCAGTCGATTCTCCCGCACTGTTTTATACAACTTCATGCTCTGGCACATGAGCGCAATACCATGGAAATTAAGAGTTTCCATAATGTCATCTTTGTTCTTGAAAAGTGGTATCAGCGTACTTCTTTGCTCTTCCTCCACAGTTTTCTCCTTATGCATAATACTGCAGTTATCTTTTCAGATATTCCATTTTATCTGTTCCTAAACATTTACACACTTTTACTGTTTCGTTCATCAGTAGTACCTGGATGTAGTTTTGTCACCTTCAGGATTTGAGCATGTTCTGCTAACACAGTGCTTTCTCCATCTCTGATCAACATTGTGTGCCTGGCGTCCTTAAAGTTCTTGCTTCACTCTTTTTCTAGTCTCAATTACCTCTTTAGTGATTTGAAGCATAAAATGCTGTAGAATGGATAGATGTAAGCAAGTGTTGGGAAATTGGTCTTGAAACAGGAAAGGAGACGCAAGTTCAATGAATTGGGAAATTATTAGTATTTACAACTCAAAAATTCAGCTTTAACTAATTGATCAATATAGAGTACGCGACTTATTCAAGTGATTTAAAAACAAATGAACTTAGGGGTGGTAATTGACGAAAACCGTTAGCATGCAATGACAAGTACAGATATAATGTACATGGAGGAGCAGTACTGCTCTGCTTTGAGCTTGGTACGTTATTTTTATTGTATTCCGCTGAATTGCTGATCTGCTACTGAGTATATTTTACATGACACTATTTATACTCCTTAAACTTAATAGTAGCTTTTATTATGTGTAACATTCTGAGTACTATTTTCAAAATGCTCCATGTCGTTGAAGGTTGAACAGGCGTTGAAAAGACGCTTGCTGCTATGATAACATTTGTCTTATAATTTATTATTTCAAATCCGCTACAGAAAAAAAATGCGATAAACTTGTTTTCAATGCCCCTATATCAAGCAGATTTTGTGTACAAGGTTGATGCAGAAATAAACCTCCCGCCGAGATAACTTCGAGTTTAAACCTGCTTTACTTCTAAACAAATAAATGTGGTCAATTGAATCACCCTCTGCAAAATTATGTGTAAAAGTCTAATTACAGGGTTGTTCAACGGAAGAAGAAAAAGAGATAGGCCCTGCTTGTTGCTTCATCATAAACCTTCTAAACTTTTAGTCTCTTTTTTATTCCTTAGCTAAAAGGGTTCGTCGAACGGTTCATTAAAAAAAACGTTAGCCCCAAAAAATTAAAACAAACTATATTCATACCAACCGCTGTTATTCTGCCTTGCCTAAAAGCAATAAGCAACAGATCGAGGTAGTTCACTTTTATAGAGTTGACAAAGCGTACAGAACGATGAAAACAACAATTTGAGCAATTGCCACACCTTAATGCTTTGTGACAATGATAGGTATTACTTTCAATGAGATATCTATTAATCTCTTATTTCTATTATTGTGACTGCTGTAGCACAAGAAACATTAGACCAAATATAAGTCATGACTCAGTATGGAAAAAAAGTCAAGCTCATTAAATTAATTTTCCTTTGCTGATCATTATCATAGCGTTTCGCGCCACGTCTCCAGCCAACGCCTTGCATTTTCATTTGCTGATTATATGCCTATATTCCCATATAAATTTATTTGGTTTTATTTAATTTCCATAGCAGAGGTAAGGCTTAACGTCTCAAAATTCCTGAAGTGCAATGGATAAGCTATCACATGTACNGATATCTATTAATCTCTTATTTCTATTATTGTGACTGCTGTAGCACAAGAAACATTAGACCAAATATAAGTCATGACTCAGTATGGAAAAAAAGTCAAGCTCATTAAATTAATTTTCCTTTGCTGATCATTATCATAGCGTTTCGCGCCACGTCTCGAGCCAACGCCTTGCATTTTCATTTGCTGATTATATGCCTATATTCCCATATAAATTTATTTGGTTTTATTTAATTTCCATAGCAGAGGTAAGGCTTAACGTCTCAAAATTCCTGAAGTGCAATGGATAAGCTTTCACATGTACTGAACAGAATATGTAATCTAGTTTGATTTGTAATATTACTGTGATATCCAATCAAAACAACAATGACTTTTACCTCTGCCACTAGTTCTCTAAGCAGGTTTAATTGAGGTGTTTGTTTCTGTGGTATTTGCAGAGCATCTAAAAATTTTATCATCAAAGCACACATGTGGAGTATGGTTGGTTTCTTTTAATGCCGTAGAAAAGCAACTTTTATCGTTAAATACGAATTGTGTCTTTCTCTCCATCCAATATTACGTTAGACGCCTTATTACCGTGGGTCAGATCACAACTAAATGAGATTTCCCCAAGAGTATTACACATGCGTATTCCATGTTGCGAATGTTAATTGTCATAAATTAAATGAATAATAATGCTTATCATTAGGGCCTTTACTCTTTACAGACCCTCATTTAGTTCTTGTTTATTTTTAAAAAATATGTAACCTTTGAGATTTATTTTATTAAGTCCAGCCTAGACACATTTTGAAAAAGACGACGAAGGCAAAGTAAAGTGCAACCTTTGGGGGAATGGATTTAGCTCCCATGGGAGTACAACTTTCCTAATTGCTCAGGTACCAAACAAACATTCTTCGATACGTAAAGATGGTAAGCCAACCTCATTAACTTCGAGTAAAGGTCCATATTATTATACAAGCATAACTGGCTAAAGTTCCTCTGCAGTTTAAAATACAATGGCAAAATTGCTAACTGTTGAAAGAAAATGTAACAAGGAGCGGAACAAATAACTGGAATCATTGTAAGCATGATAGCTTATGGTATGGTGCCGACACACACAGCAGAAGGAAAAGATTTTAAAGCTCTGATGAACTTGGTGGAGACAGAGTATAGTGTACTATCTCATTCGACGATAACACGTCGAGCCAACAAATTGTACAATAAGGTTTGTCAGCCAGTTCAGATACATCTGGATCTTGTTTCCGATGTTTCCATGACAATCGACGCATAAACCTCGTTAGCGTCGGAGTCACACGTAACTGTCATAGTTTATTACATCAACAAAGAGTGGGAGATGAAATCTTTCGCCCTTGACGTCATTAACATGGACGAGAGACACATTGCAGAAAGAAAACGTACTAGCTAGACTGAAATCTGTTATCGAAGACTGGGGTTTTAGTCAAAAAGTACTGACAGTTTTTAGAGATGCTTTGTAATTGCAGTAATTTTTGCTTTCCCAAACACCCTCGGGAAGATTTCAAATTTTTTGTTCCGAAAACGAAGGGTGTGATTTCAGGAAGCATGTGTCGTGTACAACAAGGTTTTATGTTTCCATGGCCTTAATGCCTGTCTTTATTTCGCAAGGTATTATAACGATAATGTCTTTCTCATGCTGACAATCTGTAAACAATCTGCAACAGTAATACCTTTTAATAAAGAGCAGCAACTAGTTTTCTCCCTACATTATACTTTTTGGTGCACATCCTGTACCCATTTTTTGAGTTGTGTACACAATGACATTTATGTGAACATAGCTTTTTCGGTCTCTTCAGAGTTCGTTTACTTTTTTAACGAACACCATATTAAAATCTTTTGAATAATAGGAATAACAGGGGCACTCACTCAAGCAGTAGTCAATAAAATTTCATCTAAAAAAAAAGACCTACCTCATTTGAGGGATGTCACTCAAGCGCTTGAGCGCTTATTTGAGCCAATACATTTAAACAATTAATCAATCTGGATCCCGTACCAGAATTCTGGCGTAGGCAGCAGCCATAACATTTTTCTCTTGGTGGTTCTTCAAACCCTAAGTGAACACAGTGTGTCTCAAACCAGTTGCAATTTCTAATCATGTCCAATATGTAGCTCATTGTCTTCCACTTAATCTTTTTCCTTCTACACAGCCACTCAGCACAAACTCTTTTAGCCTTTTCTTCCTCATCACATGCCCTACAAACTGAATCTGCCTGTTTACGATCGTCTGTAATAAACATCTACTAGTCCTGGCCTTATGCAGAACGTCCACATTGGTTGTCCAGTCTGTCCATGATGCCCTCAACATTCTCCTTAGAAACCACATTTTCACTGCTCTAATCTGTCTTCCAGACTCTTAGTAATAGTCCAATTCTCGCAACCATACAGTAAATTTGACCACACGTAGTATTTAAGTAGCCTCGTACTTGTTTGTGATAACCATGTTACAAAGAACTAATAATAATAATAATAATAATCGCAATGTTAACTTCTGCGAAGGTCGTATAATATTTTTAAAATACCTATATTAATCTAAGTATAATATTAATGTTTTAATTTTCAATTGATAAGTCTTATTACTCGTTTCTGACCAAAAATGTTATTATTTTTATGCTTGTCTAAATCTTTCGTTTTTATTTCTTAATAATGACCTATGTAAATATCTTATTGTGGAATGCTCTTTAATATGCAACCATATACAAGTATTTACTCAAACTAAAACGTCTTTGTAAACTGTCATTGCCACCACTTGCACAACATACCACAAACATCATGAACATTCTTCCGACTTTGTTTCCGAGTTGAGTTTATTAGCTGCATATGTTCCAGAATCCTTAGTTATGTCATCTCAGTCTGAAGCTGATGTTGCTGATCTTAGTAATCCCACATCAAGTACATTCAGTACTCTATATGCAACAACCATGCGTCTATGTTGAATGTTGTTTTATTCCTTAATAATACAGGAGAACCATGTCAACCTCTGCAAGCATCGTATCCAAAACGAATCATGGCGGGGTACACATAACTCTTCTAACAAGACTTGGTTTGGTACATACAAATAGCTTTAGCATAATCAAGACAGGAGTGCCTGCTTTTTCCCCTGTTGAATGTTCTTGTCAAATTCTTCGACAAAAACATTTACACAGACTGGATTTCTGATGAGTAAAATGCAAGATCAGCTCGTGGCAGGAAAGGACTTTTGCAAGACGATGAATCAACAAAGAATCAAAACGCCATGACTCCATGGAGCGATAATAAAGACCTAAACGGGCAAACATAAGAATCCAGCAAGCTTTCTCTCAAATAACCTCCATAAAAAAATGACTGTGTGCTGTTTTTCATGTTACAAGATCTCTAACTAGAAATGGGTTGACTTTGCATTGTGAGTCCGAGAACTGTATTGACAACGGACAAGGTTTTTACCTGAGAATATATTCTCAATTGCTTTTGTCTTTGGAGCCTGAGGGGAGCAATATACTTACACAACTTCGGCAGAATGTCAATTGCACATCACAAGAAATTTAGAATGAAGTCATATCAGTGTTAGCAACACTTGTAAAGAGACCAACAGGTAAAGACGTATGTGAAGTTAAACTTTATACAATAGTGGCTGATGGCACCACCGACAAAAACTGTGACGAAATTCAGGGACTAGTTTTGTCGATTCCTTTCATTTGGAATCGACAGTTAGAGAGCATTGATTCAATCTAGAAATGATTCTCGATCGACCCTTAAGAGGGTTTTTTGATTCTAAGTAAATCAACTCTTACTTTTTGCCGAATAAAATCGTTTTCCTGTTCTATGACGGTAGGAGTGTCAGGTCAGAGACACACAAAGTACTACAAAGATTGACCAGTCCCTTTTGTAATCGCCGCACCCTGTATGTTTATTGCTTTCTTCTTCAAACATTTTTATTTGTTGAACAAGTTATGGAAAACGTTGAGAAAATATGTCACTACTTTGGAACTGTTTGATGTTTATAAAACCTTTCAAACACGTCTTCCGTGTCGGGAGTTTATACAACTTCAGCAATTGAACATGAAATGGAAAGAGGATGAACAGAGCATTTCGAGAACAGGAATTATGTGTATCACAATTTTGAACATCTAATTCATGCACTGAAACTCTTTTCTCGATCTAGATTTAAAAGTTTGAAAAGCGGAGATCGTGTATTAGCACTAGTATTGTATTGCATTGCTTGAACTGTATTGTTTTGATTTCTTTTGATTTTTATGGTTTTGTATTGTATTGACCAATAAGAATTATTGTAAAGCAGCTTGAAACATAAAATGCCTTAATTCCAACACTGTATACAAGGCCGTAATATCTTCTGATGGCATTTTGGATAAAACTCATATTAGCACTCATATCAGAACGTGAATTCAAAACACGTTATGGAAATCGCCAATAATCCTTAAACAACAAAAATTACTCTCACATTACAGCTTTATCAAAAAACACTTCAGACAATTTTAAATGGAAACAAAGGGAGTCTTTTAAACAAGCGGACTAAACTATTAAACAATTGATCGCAAGCATATAAATTTCATCCCGTGAACTTTAGGCTACCATAAATAAAGCAAACTATGCATCTGTATTTAATCTGATGATCGCATTACTACGTGAGTGAAACTTAAATAATTTTTGCACCCTTAACTTAATTAATATTTTAATATTATATATATATATATATATATATATATGTGTGTGTGTGTGTGTGTGTGTGTCTATTTTTGTATAAATTGATAGACACTATTAACTAAAAGTGTTCTGTAAGTCCTACGTTTACAAAAGATTAAAAAGTTAGAGGTTAACCTAAAAATTACTTAAATAACTTCAGTTTTACACTTCAGTTTTTGTAGTGATGGAGTCATCGCTGAATGTTACTTTTAGAGATGAGGCGTGCTACATGTATGAAACGCAGGCTCTTTTAATAATTTTTAGCTTTTTAAGTTTTTAAGGTTTTTAAACTTTTAACCAGACGATGGTTCGTCTTACATCGAATCGATGAAGGCACCTACGACGAAGCTATTTACATAGTGCATATATATATATATATATATATAGATATATATATATATAGATATATATATATATAGATATATATATATATATA
>RDPX01000122.1:911605-946795 GCA_003991215.1 Morbakka virulenta
GGGGGGGGGGGTGATTTCGGAAAAAAACAAAAAACGTACATGTACGTTTATTTGGGAATTCAGAATCAGTTACTTTAATGAAAACATCTACGGGCCGTTCCAAATCTTCAATTTGGATCAATAGTTCCCTTTTCAATACACTCACATTCATAGCTGGCAAAGGAAAAAATTAGACCTTCAAATGATTCTATTCAAATAAAGGCAATTTTTCCATATTGTACCATATTTCACATTATCTAAATGTTGGGCATTGTTTAAAGGTTGAGCATGATGTTCATACGTGTGTGCATGTACATGTACTGTTGTGTAAGATTTGGTGCTTCACACTGACGTAAACACCCAGATATCTCTGCCTTTTTTCCCCTGACATGTATATGTTTCATCAGGAACACTATTTATTGCACAATCTATTTGATTTGTCTTTTTGGTTTGTTTCTCCTTCAACATCATGCACGTGAATAGACATTAAATTTAATCAAAGAAAGTGTTGGGTTTTTTCCTTTTTATACGGAGGAATTGACATTTTACGTTTTTTGCTTCTGGTTGTTTGTGCGTATATAATATAACTTGTATGTAATATCTAAAAAATGTATATAACAATTTTAATGAAATTCATCAGAAGCTCTCATTTGTGTTACAGTGATGCATTTATTAATTTTTGTGTATGTACATTTTTTCTCTTTGATTAGACAGTTAAAACAAAAAGAATGTATTTTTTTTGTGAGTTCTAGAAAATTTTTCTTTTTCAAAAAACATGTGATAAATTCTATTTCCTTTGCTTTATATAAAAACTTATAAACTGGATTTGACTGCTTAAACCAGTTGACCCTTTTAACATTTTCCTAGCACAGTGTCTAGTCTAAGCTTTAAAACATTGTAAATATTTTTAAAATTTTCATCTTTTATGACAATACTTTATTTTCCAACTTCTTCCTTGCTGTTGTTCTCTAATAATATTTTAGACCCTAGGTAAAGATAGGGCACTTCATGAGACTTATAAAAGTGCTTATGATAGGCATAAAGTTGTGTTAACCACATTTGTGTTAACTGGGTGTTGCGTGGTAAACGATTCTTTAATAGAACACATATTCTCAGAGTCTCATATTGTTTTCAAAGATCAGGGGTCAGATAAACCCTTGTTTGGTTAAAAAAAGGTTTATCTGAGAAAGAATAGGCCAATGTAATTTTCTCAACTAGAGCATATCGTTTCTTTAGCGAGAAACGGTGTGCATGACATGTACTTAATTCAAAGTACAACTTACCAACTAAAACTTTCAGTATTTAGTACCACTCTAAGGTACATGCATTAAAAAATAAAATAAAATGAAGCTTTCTAATGCCTGTTAACAATTTCAAATCTTAGATATATTCTCTGAAGTTCTTATTACTTTATTGTTTGAGATTTTTCAACTCGTATTCATCTGCATGAAGAGAGAAAACCAAAACACTAAGAGGAAACTCCAAAAAATCTCCATTTTTATGTGTGTGTAGTAATGCACCTTCATGTCCATAAGAGAAAATGAATATATACAAAGAAAAACAGGTTATGGCAAAAAACAACCAACATCATTTTTCTGGACGTAAGCCTTTTCCTCATTCCGGAGAAATTAATTTAAAGAAAATTAAACTTTCTATTTTTAGATACATAGAAACAACAAATAGTACACATTGGAAATGTCTGGGGTGAAGTTCCTGAAATTTTCACACAATCAAAACGAAACAAACATACACACACGAGTAAGTAAAGCCCTTCTTGTTCTATTTGTCGCTTTTAGGATGTGAAGGCAAAACGACAAGTCTACCTTCCCATACTAGTTGGGCCATGTTGCCTTAGTAAGAGGTTGGTTTAAGGGTTTCAATGGGTTCTGTCAAAGTCGTGCAATGCTTCACACTCATTGGTGTACAATATTTCGACATCTATGTAATTAATATAAAGAAAAGCTGATATATGCTTTAGAAATGAATGTATAGGAAATATTCTTTCTATTCTTGCTCGTTCGATGAGATAGTAATCAGAAATCACAGATCAACTCGAATAAAAAGAAACAGAGTTTACGTTTTTGCCTTTATGGCAAGCTCCTTTGACTCTCAATTCTTAGACTGATTCACAAAGTTACCTGCTTAAACTTATCATACAGTAACAGGAAACTGTGACACAACTAGTCGATCAAACTAGCCAATCAGAATTTTTTTTTTTACAAACAGTAGGTCGTTTTCAATGTGAGATTCTTACGCACAATCATCTTACAAACAATAGAAAGGTTCTTTGAAATGTTCCTAGCTTTCAATACTGAGATGAATGAAAATAGCTAACAACTGACTACATAACAACGTGCTACAACTGATATACAAATGCAATTTTAAAATACCGACACGCGCGTTTCCCAACAGAATGGTACAATTACATTTGTTAGTTATTTCTAAGGTTTTAACTGAAAATTAACTTGTTTAGCATGGGGAAGAAAGCATTCATATGTTTTTATTATTTCACATCCTGATGTTTTTAGGTCATGATATACGTCTAACATATTTTCCACATTCCTCTGGGAAATTAACAACGTACGGATGATTTAAATAAGATAAAAGAGAAGGAGGAAATGGTCTTGAAAAAATAGTACCTTTATGTTTGATGATAATATACTTTGCCATTAAAGAATGAAAACCAATTATTGTGGAATTATTTTGTTTTTTTTTAAAAAATACCAGATTATTGAGACTTGGTTCAAAATAAGCTTCAAGTAAGACAAAGTGAATATGATTGCTATTGCTTAACCAAGCAATGTTACAATTTGAAATTAAAGCTTGATCTTTAATTTGAATTGACTTTTCCAGGCTAGCAAAGAAACAAATTAGACCTACAAATGATTTTATTCAAATAAAGGTAATTGTTCCCTTTTGTACCATATTTCACAGTATCTAAATGTGGTGTCATTAAACAGACATCTTGCTATTATAGAAAAATAACATCGAATATTCGAGCAGTTAAAAGTGTTCCTCTTTTCATGTACCATTCTGGCTGAAAAGAGAACAATTGTTGGCAATTGTTAGTCGACTAGATACTTGGTAGACTAGATTGGAATGACCAGAAGGTATATAAGGCAAAGAAGAAGAAGCAAGGACAACTACAAGGTTAATGTAGCTAAGCAAACTCATATTGCATGTTTAACAACAAAATACAGCACATTACAGCCCTAGAAAAAACAAAGTGTACAGAAGTTTTTGCAACACAGTGTACCAAAATATCGTTGTAGGCTAGATAGCTGGAAGAACCGGCATTTTTCATCTGTAAAGTGAAAAAACAGAAAATCGTTTGTTTTTTAACAATCAGACAAAGTAGTGACAAAAAATGGTCTGTTTAGCAATTATATTAATTTTTCACATGAGGTGCTAAGCCTTGGTGAAAATAATGAAAAGCCAAATGAAAGATCCAATATTGACGTTGTAGAGTAAGAAAAAAAAGGGAGCAGAATACAACAGAAAAAGACGTGTGGAACTGTAAAACGTACAAGAAATAACAAGGTATTTCTGATATTTTGGTTTACTGAACCCTTGAATCGTTTCTAGAGTCCACAAATTATCCTTACTGTGTTAGAGGAATTTGTAAAATTTTAGAAAGGAAGCTTTGGCTTATATTTCTACAAATTTCCTTCAAAATCATGTAACTACTATACGAATTCAACTACCAAAAAGTACTAAATAAAATGATGACCTCATCAATGGGCGTAGTACCACCTTATATAATCATCATGTACTAAGTTAAGCTTAGGAACCCACCGAAACTAAAATTCCTTACTATTTTTACAAAAGTAGGAGTTACAAAACGACCGATTATGACAAAGGCAGGCACAACAGCATAAGCAAGTTAATCATTTCCTAAAGCCTATAAATTTGTTTAGTTTTCAGTATGCTTTTAGGATCTTTCGTGGTATTTTGAAAATTTCTAAAGGCTTGTACTGCATCAGTGGGACCATTTTGTTCAATAGAGAGATAACAAAAACAAATTTTTCTCTCTACTGGTCTAGATATATGTATTAGTGTATACCATACGTTCAGTAGTAACCTAAATAGTTAATTCAACGGTTTACTATACAAGAGATTCTCTGTTCACGGTCTTGCCACCTTTCGGTAGCTCTGCGTCCATATTCACTCCGTTATAGTTAGTTATAGTTATAGTTATAGTTACTACCAAGTTTGTACATGTTTCCAGAGATGGAATTGGGAGAGGAAATAAATCAATAAATTAAGAAAAATAAAAAGTTCAAAGAAAAAAATCAAATATGAAAAATAAACCTCTAAATTGCTAAATTGGGCTGAGAGCCTTGCGTAGGATAAAAGACCTTAAAAAGAAAATATAAAGCTCCAGACAAAATCAAGTTCAAAGAGGGGGCATGAAACCTGGAACTTTCAAGGAGTCTGTTCCCTCAGTTATCAGGTTCACGTCTTCAAGGAAACGTTTACTGGCACAGGGTAAGGAGACCGCGAGAGAAAATGTATAAAATTAGTTTATGATTTTTGAAAGCGTATTTATTGGTCTAGTACCAAAAAATGCTGGCCTGATCCTACAGTTGGGTCTGAGCTAAGACATTTGGCACTAGAAAGGATAGACTTCAATCAAAAGTTCACCTAATGTTTCCATAAGTAAGCTTGGAAAAACGGAAAATGTATTTAATAGTCGTTTGATAAGAGAGCTTATCAAGGATGCTAATTTTGGAGAAGCATGGAATCCCGCTGAAGTTTCTACCAGTCTCTTTCTTTAACCACTCATTGCAAATTTCCTGGGCAACCATACACGTTCTCAGTATGAGAAGGAGATTCATGAGCTAACGAGGGTTTCCGTTAACTTGTTAGACTCATTTAGTTAAAAGTGCATTTCATTTAGTACCATCTGGACTATTTTCTGAAGAATTGTTGAGTGCAACTCAAGGTGAGCACTTTCATCATGCTAACCCGTATGTTCTTGGAATGGTATCAAGGCTGTTGGGATGTCAGTTTTTTAGACGACTGCTGATGGTACATGACGAGGAATGCAGTGTTTGTTCAATTCAGTTGGAAGTCAATGAAGGGGTCATTCATCCATGAAGACAAAGTTTCTTTCAATTTTTGTATTTTTCCCTTTTCTTCTTTAAAATTATAAATTTTGTGAATTAGAGTAAGAAAACATAAACGCTGATCAATCTATCCAAAATATGCAGTTATACTTAATTTACCTACAAACAGATCTGAATATTGGAATTTCTCAGATATGTTTATATTTCAAAAAATTGATCTGATTGGATAAGTGAGTATAAATATCGAAATTAGTGCAGAAACTGGTCTAAAATCAGTTATGTTAAGTTAGACATTGAAGTAACAAAGACCAGTGTCATAAGTAACAAGCATAACATTTAAGTTATGTAAGGGAATGCCTTCTCTAATACTTGTTTAACTTCGATTGTAATTTAAGCTCCTCTTGCAGTTACTTTCACCAGTCACCTATGACCAGCATGGACCGATGGCTTTTATTCACTATTCATCCTTTCCTTTATAATAGAAAAATCTTTAATTGCAAGGTAAATTATGATCGTAGGAAGAGAAATGCCTAAATGCCTTGTTATAACTTAAGAAATAAGTTAAAAATATATTTCAATATTTCTGATTTAAAAAGTACATAACTCTGAGTTTCTTGCTCGCGCATTCATCAGATGCACACATGAAATAGTGCTAAACATCTATGCAATTAGTTCAGATCTTTTCATTGGCTCTATTTTAGAAAATATTTAGCACTCGGCAAATTTGTTTGTTCATCTGCTGATGGGATGTAACTTAAGAAATTTTCAAATAGATTTCATTTAGAATAGTTGGTAGAATCTTTGATTTGAGAAGGTAAACTAGTCTTATTTACGTTTATTTCACCGCAGTCTACGGTAAATAGTTTTCCTTGCATGAAAAGTAAATAGAATAACATGAGTTTCAATGGGTATTTATTGTGAAAAAACCCTTAGATTAAATGGCTTCATAGAGAGTGCAAGCTCCACCCTCTGTTAATGGTGATAAATCACCTTCTCAAAATTATATACTGCCATACAATGCCAAATAAAAGCTGGATATTGTTTTAGTTATCAGGAGAAAATTTCGCTTGATGGATGTCTCATCGGAAACAAAAGGATTATTAGGACTGTAAGTTTAACAGGATTAGGATTTAAATGAAGTTCATAATTGTTCTTCTTCTTATTTCTATTTTTGTTATATTTTTATTACAGACAACAATTGACCATTAGCGACTGTTAATGTTTACCCATTATAATAATAGCAAAGCTCATGAAAAATATTATTGAGTTTTGGATTTCAAAAATGCCTGGCGCCAAAGTCAATTTCACAAATAAATAACCAACAGGAAGAGTTGCTTAGTTCTGTTAAGAAAGTAGGTTAAAGGTCGTGTCTTTCACAAATGTTTTTTTGCTTTCTTAAAATACTAGATCTTAATATTAATCCAAAACCTTTACAAAGGCAAAAATATAAGTGAAAAAAGCCGTAAGCATATAAGTAAAAATTGTTTTAACACNGATTTAAAAAGTACATAACTCTGAGTTTCTTGCTCGCGCATTCATCAGATGCACACATAAAATAGTGCTAAACATCTATGCAATTAGTTCAGATCTTTTCATTGGCTCTATTTTAGAAAATATTTAGCACTCGGCAAATTTGTTTGTTCATCTGCTGATGGGATGTAACTTAAGAAATTTTCAAATAGATTTCATTTAGAATAGTTGGTAGAATCTTTGATTTGAGAAGGTAAACTAGTCTTATTTACGTTTATTTCACCGCAGTCTGCGGTAAATAGTTTTCCTTGCATGAAAAGTAAATAGAATAACATGAGTTTCAATGGGTATTTATTGTGAAAAAACCCTTAGATTAAATGGCTTCATAGAGAGTGCAAGCTCCACCCTCTGTTAATGGTGATAAATCACCTTTTCAAAATTATATACTGCCATACAATGCCAAATAAAAGCTGGATATTGTTTTAGTTATCAGGAGAAAATTTCGCTTGATGGATGTCTCATCGGAAACAAAAGGATTATTAGGACTGTAAGTTTAACAGGATTAGGATTTAAATGAAGTTCATAATTGTTCTTCTTCTTATTTCTATTTTTATTATATTTTTATTACAGACAACAATTGACCATTAGCGAGTGTTAATGTTTACCCATTATAATAATAGCAAAGCTCATAAAAAATATTATTGAGTTTTGGATTTAAAAAATGCCTGGCGCCAAAGTCAATTTCACAAATAAATAACCAACAGGAAGAGTTGCTTAGTTCTGTTAAGAAATTAGGTTAAAGGGCTTGTCTTTCACAAATGTTTTTTTGCTTTCTTAAAATACTAGATCTTAATATTAATCCAAAACCTTTACAAAGGCAAAAATATAAGTGAAAAAAGCCGTAAGCATATAAGTAAAAATTGTTTTAACACTAGACTAGTAAATACTCTAGCAATAAATAAGTGGTACAAGCATCTCATTTCAGTAGATTTATTTTGTAAAAAAAGTATGGCATGACCAGTTTCAAGTGTACTAAATTATTAAATTTTCTGTTTTGTAAATTGTAATTTGCAATGCAGCATGGTTCCCCATACTTGAAACCTTAAGTATTCCCATGCAACATCACAATCAGAACACGCGACAGGCGGCGTTCTTTCCACGGACCCCAATTCTCTCCCGGTTAAAAAAAAGCCGGTTCGTAGAAAACACCAATTATTTTCTTCTCTACAACTGCAATACATCTTACGTCTTGTCAAATGGCAGATAAGAAGTTGTGGTGTATCTTGTTTAATTCTAGATATCCTTTACAGTGAGCTTTTACAGCATGCAAGGAAAATGTTACTGGAGCTGCCAAGTTCACATGGATCCTGGCAGAAGATATGATTTTGGGTGTCCCAAAGGGCCACAATATGTTAGTTATTTTAAAAAATATTGTTCAGAAAAATAAGTAGATTTAAAACAAATTTTAAATCTACTCATTTTTCATGCTAATTCCTACAGCTCAAGAAATAGCTGCTTCTTTTCTCTCAGTTTTCACTTCAGGTCGATAAATTGGTTTCTCTTGAGAAATACACGTCCTTTTGAACACCGTTCCATTGCAAGATATCATTAGTTAAAGTTACTTAATATCTTTCTACTAAACTTGAAATTAAAGTTAAATTCAGCAATGGACTTACTAATTGAAGAACAAGAAGCTAAAAAGTGATAAAGAAATGTTTAGATATTGTTAGGTTTACAGTATATATATATATATATATATATCTATATATATATATGTATCTATTGTTNCTTCTTTTCTCTCAGTTTTCACTTCAGGTCGATAAATTGGTTTCTCTTGAGAAATACACGTCCTTTTGAACACCGTTCCATTGCAAGATATCATTAGTTAAAGTTACTTAATATCTTTCTACTAAACTTGAAATTAAAGTTAAATTCAGCAATGGACTTACTAATTGAAGAACAAGAAGCTAAAAAGTGATAAAGAAATGTTTAGATATTGTTAGGTTTACAGTATATATATATATATATATATATATATATATATATATGTATCTATTGTTAGTGTAGAATTTTAAAGTGAAACTGTTGTGTCTAGAAACGTAACGTGGTGATTGAAATAGCTAGCTGTAAATTTGATAATGGATTGTACACCCTAATTCTGGCTCAAAGCATTCCAAGTTTTAAAAGGTTAATAAGGGCTTCCTGGTCACCTACCAAATAAAAAATTATCGTATATGAATTGGAGCTATAGGGAAGAAGTTCTCGTAAATTCTAAACTTGGCAAAACTGAGTGCCACTGAGTACCTATTGTAGTCCCATTGATTTGAGAGAAAAATCGAGATTTAGATAGGAGAGTGTTACATTTTAAAAGGAGAACAATACGTATGTGAGAAAAAAATTAATTAGAAATTAAGACTATTCACTCTTTTTTAATTGTTGAATGCAATTATCTGCTCCTTTCCCTTGATCTATATTTGGATACAAAGACTCGACATCCATTGGTGCTCAGGAGAAAGAAAAAGGTAAAAGGATTTGAGTAACTAAATTGTATTTAGAAACTAAAAAATGCGGGCTAGACAACTGTTATATCCACCTCCGATAGGTCTAAGAGGTTAAAAATTGGAATAATGGTTGTGTTCCCTTGACTTTATAAAGGCCATCTCAAAACAATTTCTTGAATAGATTATCAGCCCTTCAAACGCAGACTTTGGTAGTGCATTTAATCGCCTTTTATTTGTGTTTGGCCCACGTTAAAAAATGCTGTTCTCTGTATTCCTAGGAGCATATCTGTGTCTAGCAGTTACCGCCTACACCGACAAAAGTTCTAATTCACCACTTGCGAGTGATTTTTATCATTGGCCTTAATAGATCTTAATATGTAACGACTCTTCAACAACGACAATTTTTTTTACTTGAATAACTAAGTTGATGGAGTATTTGTTCTCTGCTTTGAATATTATAATAGCCATAATTAAACAGGTCTTGTGAACATTCGCCTAGGTACACCGTTTCCTTGAAAAATCATGCTTCCCCTACATAAGATTAGAAAAGGAAGTAATTATGAATAGAAGTTGATGTGCTTTTCCTTAAAATATATCAATTTGCATTACGTCGTTCAGACGTAAATATTTTATAAACAACTTATAATTGTTTATTTAATGCCGGTTGTTTCCATTTAATATGCAAACCCTCTTTTATGCTTAGTTGGTGCTTAGTGCTTTTACGACTAAGGATACGTTTTCTTTCATTGATGAAGTTAAAAAGGTGAAATCTGTTAATAAATTTTTGTTTTCTATTGATGTTGTCAGTCTATTCAAAAATATCCCTTCAGAAGAAACTATAGATCTAGCTGTTGACTTAATCCTCACCAAAACTCCTGGTAACAAGTTTTCAAGAGAAAGTCTTCGCAAACGTTTTGAGTTTGCCACTTTGAAAACTAATTTTTTATTTGAGAGAATAATGTATGACCAAATAGATGGTGTCGTAATGGGCTCTCCATTAGCACCCATTATGGCTAATCTCTTTATGGGTCATTATGAAAAAATCTGGATTGAAGAATTTGAGGGCAATAAGCCGTTGTTTTATCGTAGATATGTTGACGACATTTTTGCTCTTTTCGATTATGAACAAAAGGCCCTAGATTTTTTGGGATATTTGAATACCCGGCACCCAAATATTAAATTTACATGTGAAAAAGAAGATAAGAAAAAGCTACCTTTTTTAGACATTGTTATGAATAATAGTAATAATAAGATTCAAACTTCTGTTTTTCATAAACAGACATACACTGGAGTTTTGACTAACTTTAATAGTTTTGTTTTCTTCCAGTATAAAACATTTCTAATAAAGACAAATTGTTCAGTTTCTCACACGCATCTAATGTAGTGTATGAGTTTGTTGCGCTAGCTGTAATGTTAGCTATGTCGGTGAAACCGATAGGCATTTGTCTACAAGAATTAAAGAACATTACAAGGACAAAAACTCCCATATTTATCAATACATAAATGCCTCTTTAGACTGTAAAAGAGCGTGTAATAATGGTAATTGTTTTTCCATTTTAGATTATGCAAGCACTAAGCACCAACTGCGTATAAAAGAGGGCTTGCATATTAAATGGAATCAACTGGCATTAAATAAACAATTATATTGTTACACAGGACAATTACATATTTAATGTCTTTATTCTATGTTATCTTTTGTGTATTGTTACATACGTTTTGTAACATTTAATTACGACGTTTTGATTAGTTTTCTGGATATGTAAAGCCTTGATAATTCTTGTACATTTATATATACATTCTGAAGAAGGTATGTGAATGCTGAAACTTGTAAATGATGATAAGATTAAAAACTATCGTGTTTTTTATTAAATTTGCCTCTAAAGATTGTTTTGTTTGTTTTGTCCAACCATCTGTTTCCTCGGACTTGTCTACATCAATTAAAATTCCTTGTACGTCTTGGATAAAATCCAGACATACTTCGGCCTTCGTTCTTAAAAGATTTCTTTGGCGGTTTAACTGTTCTTTTCGTTCATTAATTATGCAAAATAGTGCAAAATAGTCTTGGTGAATTGGGATCACCAAGACGTGACACCCACTCTGAATCAGGCAATTCCATAAAATTAAGGAGTCTTCTTATTAATATTCGAATTTGTCATAAATAATCCACAAAAAAATCATGAGGTGAAAGGTAATGACAGTTCGCAAGAATTTTGTAAAATAACAAATCTTTAATCGAAAAATTTCGAGGGGAAATCATAAATTACTGGTCTCCTGATAGTAAGGTCACGTTAAATCAAAAGTTTAAGTTTTGATTTGGTCTCAGCTTGACTCTGAGACCAAAATTTAAGCAGGGTTGAGAATGAAAGATAAGAAAGCAAAGGCCGCTAAACAGGAACGTCAAGAGAAATTTGCCTTAGAGCTTGAAATAAATAAATTAAAACCACTTGTAGCAAAAAACAACAAACCTCGTTTCTGACAGTCTAGAAAACGAAAACGTAAACTTGTGATACAACACGACTACATTATCAGGAGACCAGTGATTTATGATTTGGCCTCCAAGTTATTCGACTAAACATATCTTATTTTATGAAATTCTAGCGAACTATCATTGCGTTTTCGCTCATGATTTTTTTTGTGTGGAATATTTCTGACAAACTCAAGTATTATTAAGTTGACTCCTTCATTTTGTGGGAATTATGAACCCACTTCACCACAAAAGGTCCAACTGAAAACTTTCCTCGGACGGTGTCAGCATCTTATTGAGTTACTAATAAGGCTGTCCTTTTATTACTCCCCATCCTGATGTTTTTAGGTCATGATCTACGTTTCCCAATCATTGCAGGAAGCACTCTAGAATTTTTTACATTCCTTTGGTAAATGAACAACGCAAAGATGATTCAAATAAGCCAAAAGAGATGCAGGAAATGGCCTGGGAAAAATAATACCTTTATGTTTGATAATAATATACCTTGCCGTTAAAGAATGAAAATCCATTATTATTAAATTATTTTGTTTTCTTCAAATAATACTGGCTTATTGTGACTTGTTTTAAAATAAGCTTTAAGTAAGACCAAGTGAATATGATTGCTATTGCTTAATCAAGCAATGCTAGAATTTGAATTTAAGGTTTGATATTTCATTTGACCTGCAAATGATTCTATTCAAAAAAAAATTTTTCCCTATTGTACCATATTTCACAGTATCTAAATATGGTGTCATTAAACAGACATCTTCCTATTTTAGAAAAAAGACATCGAATATTCGAGTAGTTGAAGATGTTCTTCTTTTTATGTATCATTAGCATTGAAAATAGACCAATTGCTGGTAATTGTTAGTCGACTAGATACTTGGTAGACTAGATTGGAATGACCAGAAGGTACATAAGGCAAAGAAGAAGAAGCAAGGACAACTACAAGGTTAATGTAGCTAGGCAAACTCATATTGCATGTTTAACAACAAAATACAGCACATTACAGCCCTAGAAAAAACAAAGTGTACAGAAGTTTTTGCAACACAGTGTACCAAAATATCGTTGTAGGCTAGATAGCTGGAAGAACCGGCATTTTTCACCTGTCAGGTAATAAAATAGAAAATCGTTTGTTTAAAATAATCAAGCAATTTAGTGACAATGTAGTGACAAAAAATGGTTTACTCAGCAGGTATATTAATTTTTCACATGAGGTGCTAAGCTTCGGTGAAAATAATGAAGAGCTGTTCCAAGCAATAAAATTAACATCCTTTCTGTTGAAAATCTATCTTTAAATCATTTCGACAAAGTCGTAAATTTCAAGGTTGGAACAAAAGAGTTCGTTGATTGGTTTTTCTTAAAAATATCCTAACTTTACAAAGTCAGATGAGCTTAGCAGCAAATAGGCCAGAACCAGCTCTCATTTGAGAACACCTAAAAAGTTTGCTGTGACAGTGGTAGAGAATGTTCTTTGAACTCTGGCTGGAGATACCAAATAGTTATCTGCATAATTACTTTGGTTGATTACATTCCAAATATACGAGAGAAAGTTTTATGTAAAGAAAACTCTTAAAACACAATTAATACAATAAAAAATAAGCTAGTTTTTAAAGCTCAAAATAATGAATTTGATCTTACAGTGTTCAACTTCATGACTTTGTTTATAGAACTATGAATTTCTTATCTATATTAAATATGTTAATATGTCAATATTTGACAGACAAACTGGCACAATATTTGTTTTGATTACAAAATATAGGTATCCATAATGGGTAAGGAAGAACAGATCTGTCCATAACAAGCGACTAACGACGTCAGAGTGAAAGAAAAATATGTTACCCTACATAAAACTTTCCTTATTGTACAATATCAAAATCATTGGTTTTCCGTAAAGCGATTATTAGTATTCATCATAAGTAATGTATAGATATAATCAAACATTTGAAAATGGAAAAATCAGTCATTGCACCAGTTTTTCTATTAATTGTATCTTGTGCGATTGCATTGTTGTACTAAAGAATGCAATGGGGAACATGAAGGATGTGGGTTAATTATCGAGGGGAATTTGGACTCATGATAGTGATGACAAAAGTTATGTCGTTATTTTAATATCCCCACCGCCTGTGAAAGTACATTTAATACATGAACAACTAAATTTATGTTATGAAATTGCACTTATTTTATACCTATCAACTGTGATAAAAATATCATAGTTTTTGTAATAAACCTACCCTTTACATTTTGGGTTCTCTTCCATTGTCAACTTTACTCTAAAAATAGAAATTTCCAACGAACTATAAAACTTAAAAACAACTTCTCACTAAGAAAATTTAATATATGTAATATATGTATGCATGTATTTGTGTATGTATGTATGTATGTATGTATGTGTGTATGTATGTGTTTATGTATGTATGTATGTATATCCTGGGTATGACTTTAACCTATATACGGTAACAAGGCTTTACGTCAGGAGTTCTGATGCTTTGGGGAGTGTGGAGTATCCCTTTGTTGTCATTACTCCCAGGTCTGCTCTGACTCGAAGTGGTAGTACCTGGGAGGTTCCCATCTCTGGGTTAAATAGACTTCTGTAGAAATTCATGATGTGTCTGTCCAGTATCTGGTGGCTAGTGGTAGCTTGGCCTCTGTGGCTGAAAGTATCTTTCGACAAGTCAGTGCTTTTGGGAGAAGGACACTCGAGAAAACCTGCAACTGAAGTGGCTACCAGTCATCTTGCGTTAGCTTGTCACTGGAAGCTAGTCACCAAGGTTTAGAGAGTGGTGTATGTGTCGTACAAGCCTACATCACTATAATCCGCTGATGTATAGATATGTCGTCAACTCATCTTGTTATCACATCTTCTTTTCTAATTCCCTTTGGCGATGGAGGAGTGGCGACGTGGATAGAGTTAACGAGCTTGAGGCATATAGTCACAAATCTGTGCAAAGGTGGCAGGAGCTTTATATCAATATCGCTATTTTGCTACTTTGCCTAACAGATGGCAGAGCCATATCGGTGGAAGCTACTGTATCTGACCAGCCCTTTTTAGAGACAACACTGCTCACACAGAATTATTGCAATGGTGCTAGAAAAGGTGCACCAAACATTGCCTGCCATCACTCAAGTTGGTCAGTTTACTGCGGCTGACGCTTAGCCGGAAAAACAAAAGAAAAAATATTAACTGTTATGACTTTATGACTTCAAGAGGCACATGTCTATTAATATTGGATGTCAGAGCCTTACTTGATCTTAAAACTTCAACGAGACCAGAGCGTAGGACCGCACTACTTGCAAAAGAGCTTCAACGTCTCAACGTTGACATTGCAGCAATTTCGGAAACTCGACGTCCGGATGGGTATCACATAGCTGAAGTGAAGTCAGGATACTCTATTTTTTTGGTGGGTAAGCCTTAAGGTGAAAAACGGGAGGGAGGAGTTAGTTTTGTCATACGTACCACTCTGGCCAAGAAACGTATCGGATCATGAAGGTGCGTGTTCGACTGTCAGGTGAGCGCTATCTGTCAATACTATCAATATGTGCCCCAACTCTTCGAGCTTCAGATGAAGGACTCCATAAAACTGTCATGCAGTTTTATGGAGCCCTCCGGGAAACCATTATAGTTGTTCCAAAAGAAGAGAAGTTAATTATACTTGGGAACTTTAATGCACGAGTTGGAAAGCAACACCTGGTCTGGAATGCCATAGGCTGTTATGGCAAGGGAAAGATTAATAACAATGGGCAGAATTTTCCTCATTTATGTAGTGAATTCAACCTGGTCATCTGCAACACTTTCTTTCGTTTGAAAGAGAAACATAAAGTAAATTGGATTCATCCAAGATCGGAGTATGGCCATATGATAGATTTCATCATCACCAGAAGCCAAGACTTAAAAGACATCTGCCTTGCTCGTGTCTTACGTAATGCTGATTGTGACACCGACGACAAACTTGTCAGAAGAAAGTTTAAACTTCAAGTTAGGAAGAAAGTACGTATGAATGGCACCAAAGTCCCTAAACCCATCAACGTGGAAAAGCTTAAGTCTCATGTTGTCTGCCAAGTACTTACTGACGCAATTGGTTGTGTTACTTTTGATAACTCCTGGGCTATCAGACAAAAGCACAGGGACTGGTTCGATGAGAATGACTCGGCTATCAGTCAGTTACTCGAAACAAAGAACACGTTGTATCAGTCACTTCTTGATCCGAATCTTGTCAACAGATCAAGGGTTGAAGCCTATTTGAAGGCACATAAAACAACTGTACAACGGGTGTTGAGAAAGATGAAGACTCAAAGGTGGTCGAAAGTCTCAGCTGATATCCAGGAAGCCGCTAACACACCATGAAACAACTGTTCTCTCTTTTAAAAGTTGTCTTTGGTCCGTCCTCGTCCTCTTTTGCTACACTCAAATCAAAAGACGAATCATCCTTGATCAAAGACCCTCAAGGAATCATGAAACTTTGGGAAGATCACTATACAATTTGTTCTTCAACCCATCGACCGTAGACCTTGTTGCTATTGAAAGTATACCTCAGTATAATTTGATAATGGAATTAGATGTTGTGCATTGTGGAGAGGAGTGTGATAAAGTCATTAACAAGATTAACGCTGCTAAAGCACCCAGCCAAGATGCCATACCAGTGGAGCTGATTCAGAAAGGAGGTGAAAAAGTTAGATCTATGGTACACCCCTATATCGGTGAATGCTGATAAGGGAATCCAATCCCCCAAGACTGAATTGATGGTATTCTTGTTTCCTTTTTCAAAGGTTTGGGAGTAAAGTCTGAATGCGACAGCTTTTGTCAGATAATGCTGCTTGAATCTGTGGGAAAGGTCTTGGCAAGAATCCTACTTAACAGACTTATGCTGCATATATGTCCGTTGATTATACCTGAATCACAATGTGGTTTCCATCCTGGAAGAGGCACAACAGATGCGAGCTTTTCTACCAAAACACTATAAGAAAAGTGTCTAGAGCAACATTTGCCTTTGTATCAAATCTTTGTAGACCTGACCAAAGCCTTCGATACTGTCAACCGCGATGCCCTGTGGAAGGTATTGAGGAAACTTGGATGTCCACCTACGTTTGTTAACCTGATCAAAGAACTACACCGTAGTATGAAAGCAAGTGTCAGCTTTAGCGGGGAACTGTCAAAAGAAATTGCGATAGACAACGGACTGAAACAGGGTGATATTCTGGCGCCAATGCTGTTCTCTATCTATTTTACTGTTGTAGTACTTTACGCATTTCATTACTGTGACATTGGAATTAGTCTCCGTTTCCTAACAACTGGTAAAGTGTTCAACCTTCAATGTCAAAAGATTCAATGCCAGTTCAAAAGTTAGACAGACCCTTATACGTGAAATGCTATATGTCGACGATGCTGTTTTTGTCGAGCACTCTGAAAATGACATGCAGAAATTAATGAACCGCTTTTCGGCGGCGTCCATTGCTTTGGTCTCACCATAAGGTTGAAGAAGGCGAAGGTCATGTTCACTCCTCCTCCTGGTGCACTCTACACAGAACCTAGCATTTTAGTCAACAACTCCAGGTTAGGTGTTGTCGATGCTGTTGTTTAGCTAGGTAGTGCGCTGTCTCGGGATGGCTCACTTGAATTTGAAATACACAAGCACATCCACAAAACAAAACTGACAGTTTCCCAGATGTGCGTGCTATCTGCATTGCTGTATTCATCAGAAGTATGGACAACCTATCGATATCACCTAAAGTGGCTTGAACACTTTCATCAAAATTGCTTGAAGAGGATTCTTGGCATAAAATGGCAGTCACGTACACCCAACACTGTTGTTTTACGGAGAGTCGGTTGCCCTAGCATAGAAAACATCCTTATCAAGAACCAAATGCGCCGGGCTGGGTATTTTGTCTAAATGGATGACTTTCGATTGCCTAAACAGCTTTTTTATGGTAAATTAACGCAAAGTGAACGTCCGCGGCATAAGGCAAGGAAACGGTTTAAAGACTGTGTGAAGAGTAACTTAAAGAAACTGAAGGTGGATGTGGAAAAATGGGAAGAGAAAGCTGTCAACCGCAACGAGTGGCGTAGCTCTGCTTTTTCAGGATATATCGTAGTAAACGAACGATACTTCTCACAGGCTGCTCTAAAAAGTGACTTAAGGAAAAATGTAGCAAGACAGCTGGATTCCAAATCTACTGGCTGGACGTGCGAGACCTGTGATAGGGTGTTACTTTCTAAAGCAAGTTACGTGAACCAATTGAAATCGCAAAGGAGGTTGCCTATTTCTGCACTAGCCCCAAGGCCTGATGGCAACACCTGCGTAGTTTGTAGTAAAGTATGCAAGTCAGTGGCGGCACTGAAAAGACATATGGCTGTAAAGAAAGATTGCGTTCTGCATCCAGATCCAATTAACCCTGTGAGGACACTCGAGTTAATCTGCCATCTTTGCTGTAAGCGCTGTAAATCGAATGCTGGTTTGAAGAGTCATCTTCGAGGTCACTCGAGAAGTAGCAAGGATAGAAAATCGGACGTTGACGCAAAAGACGGCTATCGTCTGTGAAGATGAAAAAATTAAAATGTATCTGTGTATGTATGTCTATACGTATGGGTATAAATACAAATGTATTTACATGGACAAAGGTATTAATATTATGACTAAGATAATTGATGACCTGCATACAACAGTGCTGAATATAATCTGTAGATAGCATGAAGAACTAAGCCTTCTTCTTCTTCTTCTTCTTTCGTATGACTTCTCTACCATTCCATCATCTGCAGCCATTGCTGTAGCTCATCACTCAGTGGCTGTTCTCTCAGCGCTCTGGCGCCACCAGGTGGTTTGAAGGTGGCACAGTCATTGATTATGTGTTTTGCTCAATCGCAGTATTGAATACGCACTGGGCGCGTGTTCTGATTTTGATGTTGCATAGGAATACTTAGGGTTTAAAGTATGGGGAACCATGCTGCATCGCAAATTATAATTTACAAATCAGCAAAAGATTTGGACAGCTTCATCACGGACAAAATACGAAAATTGCACTTTAGTACACTTAAAACTGGACATGCCATAATACGTCTTTTTTAAAATACGTCTACTGAAATGAGATGCTTGTACCACTTATTTATTGCTAGAGTATTTACTAGTCTAGTGTTAAAACAATTTTTACTTATATGCTTACGGCTTTTTTCACTTATATTTTTGCCTTTGTAAAGGTTTTGGATTAATATTAAGATCTAGTATTTTAAGAAAGCAAAAAAACATTTGTGAAAGACACGACCTTTAACCTACTTTCTTAACAGAACTAAGCAACTCTTCCTGTTGGTTATTTATTTGTGAAATTGACTTTGGCGCCAGGCATTTTTGAAATCCAAAACTCAATAATATTTTTCATGAGCTTTGCTATTATTATAATGGGTAAACATTAACAGTCGCTAATGGTCAATTGTTGTCTGTAATAAAAATATAACAAAAATAGAAATAAGAAGAAGAACAATTATGAACTTCATTTAAATCCTAATCCTGTTAAACTTACAGTCCTAATAATCCTTTTGTTTCCGATGAGACATCCATCAAGCGAAATTTTCTCCTGATAACTAAAACAATATCCAGCTTTTATTTGGCATTGTATGGCAGTATATAATTTTGAGAAGGTGATTTATCACCATTAACAGAGGGTGGAGCTTGCACTCTCTATGAAGCCATTTAATCTAAGGGTTTTTTCACAATAAATACCCATTGAAACTCATGTTATTCTATTTACTTTTCATGCAAGGAAAACTATTTACCGTAGACTGCGGTGAAATAAACGTAAATAAGACTAGTTTACCTTCTCAAATCAAAGATTCTACCAACTATTCTAAATGAAATCTATTTGAAAATTTCTTAAGTTACATCCCATCAGCAGATGAACAAACAAATTTGCCGAGTGCTAAATATTTTCTAAAATAGAGCCAATGAAAAGATCTGAACTAATTGCATAGATGTTTAGCACTATTTCATGTGTGCATCTGATGAATGCGCGAGCAAGAAACTCAGAGTTATGTACTTTTTAAATCAGAAATATTGAAATATATTTTTAACTTATTTCTTAAGTTATAACAAGGCATTTAGGCATTTCTCTTCCTACGATCATAATTTACCTTGCAATTAAAGATTTTTCTATTATAAAGGAAAGGATGAATAGTGAATAAAAGCCATCGGTCCATGCTGGTCATAGGTGACTGGTGAAAGTAACTGCAAGAGGAGCTTAAATTACAATCGAAGTTAAACAAGTATTAGAGAAGGCATTCCCTTACATAACTTAAATGTTATGCTTGTTACTTATGACACTGGTCTTTGTTACTTCAATGTCTAACTTAACATAACTGATTTTAGACCAGTTTCTGCACTAATTTCGATATTTATACTCACTTATCCAATCAGATCAATTTTTTGAAATATAAACATATCTGAGAAATTCCAATATTCAGATCTGTTTGTAGGTAAATTAAGTATAACTGCATATTTTGGATAGATTGATCAGCGTTTATGTTTTCTTACTCTAATTCACAAAATTTATAATTTTAAAGAAGAAGAGGGAAAAATACAAAAATTGAAAGAATATTTGTCTTCATGGATGAATGATCCCTTCATTGACTTCCAACTGAATTGAACAAACACTGCATTCCTCGTCATGTACCATCAGCAGTCGTCTAAAAAACTGACATCCCAACAGCCTTGATACCATTCCAAGAACATACGGGTTAGCATGATGAAAGTGCTCACCTTGATTTGCACTCAACAATTCTTCAGAAAATAGTCNCAGTCCTAATAATCCTTTTGTTTCCGATGAGACATCCATCAAGCGAAATTTTCTCCTGATAACTAAAACAATATCCAGCTTTTATTTGGCATTGTATGGCAGTATATAATTTTGAGAAGGTGATTTATCACCATTAACAGAGGGTGGAGCTTGCACTCTCTATGAAGCCATTTAATCTAAGGGTTTTTTCACAATAAATACCCATTGAAACTCATGTTATTCTATTTACTTTTCATGCAAGGAAAACTATTTACCGTAGACTGCGGTGAAATAAACGTAAATAAGACTAGTTTACCTTCTCAAATCAAAGATTCTACCAACTATTCTAAATGAAATCTATTTGAAAATTTCTTAAGTTACATCCCATCAGCAGATGAACAAACAAATTTGCCGAGTGCTAAATATTTTCTAAAATAGAGCCAATGAAAAGATCTGAACTAATTGCATAGATGTTTAGCACTATTTTATGTGTGCATCTGATGAATGCGCGAGCAAGAAACTCAGAGTTATGTACTTTTTAAATCAGAAATATTGAAATATATTTTTAACTTATTTCTTAAGTTATAACAAGGCATTTAGGCATTTCTCTTCCTACGATCATAATTTACCTTGCAATTAAAGGATTTTTCTATTATAAAGGAAAGGATGAATAGTGAATAAAAGACATCGGTCCATGCTGGTCATAGGTGACTGGTGAAAGTAACTGCAAGAGGAGCTTAAATTACAATCGAAGTTAAACAAGTATTAGAGAAGGCATTCCCTTACATAACTTAAATGTTATGCTTGTTACTTATGACACTGGTCTTTGTTACTTCAATGTCTAACTTAACATAACTGATTTTAGACCAGTTTCTGCACTAATTTCGATATTTATACTCACTTATCCAATCAGATCAATTTTTTGAAATATAAACATATCTGAGAAATTCCAATATTCAGATCTGTTTGTAGGTAAATTAAGTATAACTGCATATTTTGGATAGATTGATCAGCGTTTATGTTTTCTTACTCTAATTCACAAAATTTATAATTTTAAAGAAGAAAAGGGAAAAATACAAAAATTGAAAGAAACTTTGTCTTCATGGATGAATGACCCCTTCATTGACTTCCAACTGAATTGAACAAACACTGCATTCCTCGTCATGTACCATCAGCAGTCGTCTAAAAAACTGACATCCCAACAGCCTTGATACCATTCCAAGAACATACGGGTTAGCATGATGAAAGTGCTCACCTTGATTTGCACTCAACAATTCTTCAGAAAATAGTCCAGATGGTACTGAATGAAATGCACTTTTAACTAAATGAGTCTAACAAGTTAACGGAAACCCTCGTTAGCTCATGAATCTCCTTCTCATACTGAGAACGTGTATGGTTGCCCAGGAAATTTGCAATGAGTGGTTAAAGAAAGAGACTGGTAGAAACTTCAGCGGGATTCCATGCTTCTCCAAAATTAGCATCCTTGATAAGCTCTCTTATCAAACGACTATTAAATACATTTTCCGTTTTTCCAAGCTTACTTATGGAAACATTAGGTGAACTTTTGATTGAAGTCTATCCTTTCTAGTGCCAAATGTCTTAGCTCAGACCCAACNGAAAATAGTCTAGATGGTACTGAATGAAATGCACTTTTAACTAAATGAGTCTAACAAGTTAACGGAAACCCTCGTTAGCTCATGAATCTCCTTCTCATACTGAGAACGTGTATGGTTGCCCAGGAAATTTGCAATGAGTGTTTAAAGAAAGAGACTGGTAGAAACTTCAGCGGGATTCCATGCTTCTCCAAAATTAGCATCCTTGATAAGCTCTCTTATCAAACGACTATTAAATACATTTTCCGTTTTTCCAAGCTTACTTATGGAAACATTAGGTGAACTTTTGATTGAAGTCTATCCTTTCTAGTGTCAAATGTCTTAGCTCAGACCCAACTGTACGATCAGGTCAGCATTTTTTGGTACTAGACCAATAAATACGCTTTCTAAAATCATAACTAATTTTATACATTTTCTCTCGCGGTCTCCTTACCTTGTGCCAGTAAACTTTTCCTTGCCAACGTGAACCCGATAACTGAGGGAACAGACTCCTTGAAAGTTCCAGGTCTCATGCTCCATCATTAAGTTTGTTTTACTCTGGAGTTTTGTATTTTCTCTTTAAGGTATTTCTCTTCTTTTATCCTAAGCAAGGCTCTCAGCTCAATTTTGCACAGAGGATTATTTGACTATAACAGAGGTTTAACTATAACTATAACTATAACTATAACTATAACTATAACTATAACTATAACTATAACTATAACTATAACTATAACTATAACTATAACTATAACTATAAACTATAACTATAACTATAACTAAAACTATAACTATAACTATAACTACAACTAACTATAACGGAGTGAATATGAACGCAGAGCTACCGAAAGGTGGCAAGACCGTGAACTGAGAATCTCTTGTATAGTAAACCGTTGAATTAACTATTAGGTTACTACTGAACTTATGATACACACTAATACATATCTAGACCAGTAGAGAGAAAAACTAAACAAATTTATAGGCTTTAGGAAATGATTAACTTGCTTATGCTGTTGTGCCTGCCTTTGTCATAATCGGTCGTTTTGTAACTCCTACTTTTGTAAAAATAGTAAGGAATTTTAGTTTCGGTGGGTTCCTAAGCTTAACTTAGTACATGATGATTATATAAGGTGGTACTACGCCCATTGATGAGGTCATCATTTTATTTAGTACTTTTTGGTAGTGGAATTCGTATAGTAGTTACATGATTTTGAAGGAAATTTGTGGAAATATAAGCCAAAGATTCCTTTCTAAAATTTTACAAATTCCTCTAACACAGTAAGGATAATTTGTGGACTCTAGAAATGATTCAAGGGTTCAGTAACCCAAAATATCAGAAATACCATGTTAATCCTTGTACGTTTTACGGTTCCACAGGTCTTTTTCTGTTGTATTCTGCTCCCTTTTTTTCTTACTCTACAACGTCAATATGGGATCTCAAGACAACATAAAATGCAAGACATACATATTGCCCCTTCAGGACCCTCCGTGGAAAGGCCCTTCCTCTTGGGTTGGTTTTCTGCCAGTGCACAAGCATCTCGAGACCACCTGTCCTGCATAATTGGGCCCTGTGGCCGAAGCCCCAACCAAGGAGAGACCGGAGCTCTACACTTTCTCTTAGCCAAAAGGCAGAGAAGTCAATACTACACTTGTTTTTTCAGTTGTCGCGCGAAGCAATGGCAGTAGAACCATTAAAGGTAAGTCCATAATGTTTTAATTAAAAGGGAGAAGTTTCCTCACAATTTGTTTGTGATCAAATGACAGTGTAAGTTGCCCTATGTGCTCCTTGTAGTTGCGCTTTGGAGGTGATTACGACCAATTTTTCATTTTTCACAAACAACCTAGCTCAATCGAACTGAACTAGTGAAAAAAACTAAGCCTTTCAGGAATAATAACAAATATTATAAACGAGCTAAAACTTTATTACAAAGCACAGCAGCCTTTTTATTATAAAACAAGTTTTTTTATTACACAATCAGCTAGCATTACAAAACGAGCCGATTATTAAGAAACAAGGTACGTCAGTGCAACTCGATGAACAAACGAATGAGAAAATAGAGTAGTCATAACTCTGAGAAAGGAAACACCATACAACAATAAAATTCCACATTAATGCATAGATATATATATATATATATATATAGATATATAGATATAGATAGATAGATATACATATATATATATATCTTTTGTGATTTATCTGCGAACCATGTGTGTATGTGTGTGTGTATGTTAGTCGTTGTGTTGTCTTTCGTATTGTCCTGCTTCTTGTTCATGTATGTGTCGTTTCCTCGTGGGCATTAAATTAGCCTATCTTTGGCTCTGAGTGTTACACACTAAAATTATATATATATATATATATATATATATATATATCATAGTGGGATTTTAATTTGTCCTTACGAGCACTCTATAACTGTGAAATTTGACTTCGATGCAGGTATATAGATAGTTATCTGTACTGAGGCAAGAGCTTGCATTTAGGGGCAGTGACCAAACCAAATTATCTTTGACAGAGGAAATTTCATTTTGCTTTCGGACCTCAACACATATTGCCCTCACAATTCAAACGTTGTTACTTTTAAAGCAAATTTGACTTACACAGTAGAGTCGCCAGATTGTTGCAGTAACGATGGGCGATGAAATTAAGGTATCAGCAGCGCCAATACGCCTACTTCGACAGGGTAAAGGCGAAGATGTTGTCAACCGCTCTACTATTCAATCTGTTGGTACTTTCATTCAAACACCACATCTATGTTAAAAGTATACAAATTATCTCTAATATAAAGAAGACAGGTTGATTGAAAATGGAAGACTACAGTGATTTCATAGCCCTTTACGTGTTATTAATTATTAAACCACGTAATTAATCCTGCCTTGTAGCTGCATAAAGTAGCTGTACAAAATCTTTTAGTTGGCTTAAAATAACATCCTTTCAATATCACTTAAAAAAGGACTAAAAAATCGTGTAGAACCAGCTTACGGTAACACGTTTTCCTCTTTGAAAAGGCACACACTTAAATTACAGGTACAAATACTGAATAATCTAAAATGTTCTGAAATGAAGTTATACAGTATACTCTTGTTCACCACCCAAATGGACTTTAACCTAGAAGGATAATATCAAACATTTATTACAACAAACTTTCAAATACTAAACTGTTAATTCAATGTTGTAAAATTTTTGTAAAACAATAAATTAAAAAATGTTCCATCATCAACAATAAAATTCAGTACCTTGAAAAATTGCTAAAAATTATATCGATTTGACAATATTCTTTTGTATACATACTCCAATATTTTGACTGTAGTCATAATCAATAAAATGTACTATAATGTTATTTTAAAATTTTATTAGCAAGAGAAATACAGGAGAAAAAACCCTGCAATATTAAATATATTTAGCAAAAGGAAAAGGGGAGGAGGGAGAGTAGGGGAAAGGGCCCTATACATATTGAAATGGCTTCTCCTTTTTGCCCACAGACAGCCAATATTGAAGCATTTTGTGATGTTCATTGTTTGTGCGTCCCTGACTCTCTAACCCAAACATATTACCCGAATTCTTTGTTATCGCCTATAAAACTGCCTGCTTCTAAATCCGGAATTTTGGGTGAGATTTTTATGCAACGTGCTAATTTTGCAACTAGATATTTTTGCCAGTGAAAACAAAGTTATTGGAGACACTGTGGTGACTTGTGAAATACTATATAGTTAGGAAGAGCGTAGTACCAATCAGAAAACTAGATAAGCAGTAAATTTAATAATTCTGTAAAGGATTTTCTAAGTACAAAAAGATTTTTTTCTCGTTTAAAAGGAAATCTTACTACTTTTAAGCTTCTTTTAGAGTACTTGAAGACTTTAGAACTTTCTTCCGTCTTCTTGCTTTCCAGACAAGCTTGACCTTACTTATTTAATTTCTGTTTCCTTTATTTCCTTTTAATTCCTTAATCTGCCTCTTCTTTTCACGTTCTTTACTCCAGACAAATCTAAGTGACCACTTGTTCCAATGCCAACAGTGAAAAATAATAGATAAATAAACAGTTTTTAAACAGCTTTTTTTAGAGAACTTTTAACTTGCCAATTGCTCTTCCTTTCGAGACTTCCTTGAGGACCATTAAAAATTAAGCCTACTTTCATATTGCACATACTCAAGAGTCACAATTACCTTTAAGAGTTAATGATGTCTTGACAAAAGGAAAAGCTCGATTGCTTGTCTAAATAACCAACATACACTGAGCCCAGTGAAACATTTTTTACATTGTCCTTTGATAAGAAAATGAAAAGGCAACTTTAGATAACTATAAAAGAGATGATTCCAAGCTAAAACATTGTTCATTATCCATACCAAAATTTATACTTACTTTCTTGATCTATGATCAGGGTTTATACAATAGAAATAATAAAATTCAAGCATAATAAAGGCGTAAAAAATTAGAACCTTTGAAATCAAGTAGCTACAAAACTATTAAATTGGTACTGTGTGATTTCCTAAAGCACAACTTTTCGCTTGACAGGCGCGACCAGCCCTATTGTTTCTTTATAACTTTGCTTAGGTCTGTTAGTTAGTTAGGTACTTATCTCTGTTAGTTAGTTATTTTGAAAATACTGCAGTGCAATTATTTTTGTGTTTGTTTCAGTTGATAATTTTGTTGGATGTTAAGAATGTCTGTTTGTTGGTGATTATGATATTGGTCATTAAGTATAGCTTAAAGATCAATAGTAAAACTAATTTTCAACACTAACCATCAAATTGTCGTTTCTGCGGATGCTCTCATTTAGTTCGCAGCGGAACATCTGGAATCTGTAAAACTTAGGAATGAGTTTACAACCATCAGAAGCGTATTATTGTAGTTTGTACCTTCATAATTTTCAGGAAGTTCTTTTCAAGAAAAAGATTTGCTGTCATATCCTTGCAAAAGTGCATTTGCAATGGAGTAAGGAAACTACAATATTTGTTTCCTGAATATTTTTGTAATCGAATAAAGCTTGTCGTTTAATTCAATCGCTGTTCTTACCGACTGCGGTTCATTCACTTACGTTGCTGGCAGCATTAATCCTACCGGAGCACACAATTTTTATATGTCTTGTTCCAATTGAAATTGGAAATAGCTACATAATGTGTCTTCGATTTCATGGCATGTATTCCATCTAGTGATATTCAAATATTTACTTAATTACCATGTTTTGATATCATAAATAGTTTTATGAAAATCTGTAAATATTGGAGTCCATAAAGAAGTCAAAATGAACCACAACTTCAATGTGACGATAAGTCATTTGTCTTAGGAAGCAAACGTAAAAGAAATATAGGAGGCTGCTTTATCCAAGAAGCATTAAAATATTGAGTAAATCTGTTCAGGTTCATGGTTTTGTATTGAAGATATAACTAACAAACAAACAATGAGTAGCTAACTAAGTTTCTGAGGTATCAGTACCAGTGAAAATGATGATAGGTAGCAGATGTAGTAGTACTGTACATAAATTTAAAATGAGAGAATATTATGTCATGTGTGATCGGGATACATTAAATACTAGAACTTGCAACTTCTACATTTCCATGACTTGTGAAGCCTAAATTACATCTTGGTAACGTAAACATCAAACAAGCCATGTGGCACATTTTGAATAAGGCCCGTGCTTGGAACGAGAGAATATTAGACCCTGGTGCTCGTTCGTTGTTCTATTTCAAGGTCAAAAGGTCAGCTTCGAGGTTGAGCCCCAAATGTTACTGATTGACATAAACTAATTTAAGCTTTCTTGTTTTCAATATATTTCTGGGCTGCAGCCCTTTCAAAATTATATTTGTGTTTATAGTTTTGGTGGGGTGTATGGGTTGTTCGGATGGAGTACCAACCAGTGGCAACCATCAGCTGACCTACGGGTCGATGGACCCACTGGTCTCCTTGAAGGCACCCAAGTCTCATGTCTGACTCCAAGTAGCTGGCAGAGGCCACATCCCAGTACACTGCTTCAGCTGGCGCGCCAAATGACATGAGGGTAGCTAACAACTTGTTGGTGGTGATTTTGTGCACGTCTCGCACAGGTGCATGAAGACAGGAAGTGGAAGAGTTGGCGGATGAGTCCTACACAGACCAACGGCAACAAAGGCACAACCTGCAAACGCATCGTGGTATGCTGAGGATACTGATGAGACGCAGTATTAGTAGCCAACCACTAGTGGAAGGCAATGGCAAACCACCCCTGTAATCTACCAAGCACAATCATGCAAATACACAGAACACTGTCCAACGTTAACAGCGTAAATGTGGTTGATTTAATCAACACCACGTTCGGTAGGGATATCCATGTCCGGGAGGTGGAGCACGAGTGTCAGCCTGATAATGTCAGGAATAGAAACATTATACAAATCGGAACTTGGAATGTTCGTACACTGTACCACTCTGGAAAGCTGGCAAATGTGAAGCAAGAAATGGAAAGAATAAAGATCAAGCTGCTGGGGTTATGCAAAACAAGGTGGCCTGACTCCGGACGTTTTGATGTTGACGGCCACAAAATGATATACTCAGGCGATATAGCACATGAAAAAGGGGCAGGAGTAATTCTGGATAAGGGAATGGGCAAATGCTTGTTAGGATATTGGGCAATATCAGAAAGAGTGATGCTAGTAAAACTACTGACATTAGCATGATCCAAGTGTATGCTCTAACAGCGAACAGTAGTGACAAAGTAATTGACCAGTTTTATAAGCAACTTGATGAACCAAAAAGACAGTGCAAATCACAAGACATCATCATAGTTAGGGAAATTTGAATGCGAAAGTCGGTTGCAGAGCAATTGGACAAGCTGTGGGACCTCCCGGACTTGGCGAAATCAATGAAAGAGAGGAACAGTGGGTTGTATGGTGTGAGGCCAACAGCCAAGTTATTATGAACCAGTGGTTTAAAAACCCCAATCGTCGCTTATGGACGTAGAGAGATCCGGGGGATACAATTCGCAATCAGATCGACCACATTACAATCACCACTCGATTCCGGTTCAAAATGCCAATGCATATCCTGGAGCTGACTGCGGCAGAAACCATAATCCAGTAGTGTGGAGCACCAAAGTCCGGCTTCACAAAGTGAGACACGCTGTGCCAAACACAAAGTTGCAATGGAATCTTTTGAGAGAATGTAGAATTGAAAGCTTGATATGCAGTGGAAATGCAAAACGTTAATCGAAACCACGATCAATATCGCGAGCTGGATTGAAGTATCAGATGGAAGTGCAGAGAAGCAAAGGAAGAATGGATCAGTGATAGGTGCCCTGAAATTGAGACAGATAGAATATCCAATCCTTCCTCGAGGCACAAGAAAATCAATAACTAGCAAGGGATGGATCGATGTTGATGGGACAAAATGAAGTAGCTAGACGATGGGCATAGTATATTAATGAATTGTTCAAAGATGAAAGAGGAGGAAAACCTGAAATAAAGAAACCTATGGAAGGAAAGAAGAGTTTGAAACATGAGGTCAGAGTAGATGAATAAGATGAAAAGTAATAAAGCAGTAGGCCCAGATAACATTTCCATCAAAATGATTCAAGTGCTCGATGACTTAGGCATCAACAGAATAATTGAGGTGATCAACGACACTTACGACAGCAGAGAGATTCCACCAGATCTAACAAAATCAATTTTCATCGGCCTACTCAAGAAACCGGAAGCAACAGAATGTGAATTTCATCGCACAATTAGCCTCATGAGCCACATCACCAAAATTCTGATGCGAGTGTTGATGGCAAGAGCACGGAAGGCAATGCGTCCCGAAATCAGTAAACAACAATTTGGTTTTCTCAGACTCCGGTACACAGAACGCAATTTTCATCATATAAATGCTGTCCGAATCTCTGTTCCGTTGACTACAGCAAAGCTTTTGATAACGTGAACATGAGATTACTAGACATGCTCCAATCACTAGATATTGGCGGGAAAGACGTGAGAGTATTGACGTATTTGTACTGGGAACAAACAGAAAGGGTAAGAGTCCGGAATGAGATTGGAAAATACATCAGCATAAAAAGAGGAGTACGGCACGGTTATGTTTTATCGCCAGATCTATTCAATTTGTATAGAGAGCATATCATGAGAAGCATTAATGAGAAGAGAGGTTTTGTTGTAGGAGGGCACAATGTGAACAACATCAGTTACGCCGATGACACCACACTTATAACAGACTCAGCCGAAGAACTTCAAGAAGTCCTCAATATTGTGTGTGAAGAAAGTACCAGGAAGGGACTGAGTATCAATCGGAGGAAAACATTCTGCGTGACAGTCAGCAAAAACAAAGAACAGGTTAAGTGTGATTTGAAAGTTGACGGTGAGCAGATACAGCAGGTTAACAGATTCAACTACTTTGGAAGTATGCTAAGCTCGGATGGTAAAAGTGGCGTTGAAGTAAAAAGAACGATAGCGATTGCAAAGGAGGCTTTTGATCGCATGTTTGGTATTCTGAAGAGCATAAATATCTCAATAGACACAAAGTTGAAGGTACACAACTGCTACATTTTCCCTGTTTTGACATATGGATGTCAAAGCTGGACAGTAAATAAAGAAATGAAAAGTCAGATAAATGCTGCTAAGATGTGGTTTTTACGAAGAATGTTGAGAGTTCCTTGGACTGACCATGTAACCAACGCACCTGAGGAGGAGGATAGTTTTGGTGCTTACGTCTAAACCTGTGCTTATCAGTCACCCAGTGAGTTAGAGTGTATTTGTCCACTTATAGTTGTTAATGTCGCAGAAATACTGTTGTCTTGTATTCAGAGCCTCGCAGTGGAAGACCAGATCTGAACGACTGGAGGAAGAAACACATGCTTAGCTTGAAGGCCTGAGTGTACAGCAGTGAGAAATTCAAATACAGATCAAAATAGTAACAAAAAGAATTTTACTATACTTTTTAGTCTTTATAATAAAGATAACAGAAAATAAGGAGTTATTTTTTATTGTTTTACAGTCGAAACAGGTTTCCCGTATTCTGTTATGTTACACAGAGTTCCTACGATCAAATACAAATACGTATCACCAACTGTTATAAGAAAAAGTTTTATACCTTCCATTGTCATCTGTCAGTAATCCTGATCTTTGCTAGCATGTTGTCTTCTTTTATCTTTATTTTCAAAATAATTTAAGTAAATAATTTTCAAAATAATCGGAAAAAAATGGATCAAACCAATTACCGCCGCTTCCTAATCCACATCGTAACTACAACCAGCACGGCCAAGTCACTATCTGCCACCCCTCAAATTGGAAACCACCTTAATCAATATCAAAATGCTATACATCAAACAATTTCAACTTATCGTTTAAAGATGAGTATCTGTTGCGCTTCTCGAATAATGAAAATAAAGTTTTGGACGCAAAACATTTACAAAGAAAATTACAAGCACTGATAATGAACAGGCTCTTTGTTAGCTTACTTCTATCAGACTTAAGCAATAATCTCCGTCTTCTCCTTCACAAGATGCTACATCCCTTATTGCCTTGCAATACTGTCAGGCATCCATTGCCTTGTAAGCGACCCCTTAATAGCCTACAACAAAATAAACCAAAAATCATTCTGTCCTTTTATATCATTTTGAAATGCCCCATGAGTCTGCTTGGTTTTTTTCAGCCAAACAGATGAACAGGTTGTGAAATCAGATAAGTCCCTTTCTGCACTGTATACAACAGTTAAAGAAGACAGGAGGGATAATTTCTTACTGGGGTAATAAGAAGAGTGTTATAACTAATTTTTATTGATACTAATTCTGGCAGGCATGCAATTGTGGCTCAGTTCTTAACAAAGTTACAAATCATTTGTCATAATAAGCAGCTCCCCAAATAACCATTGAATTAATTCTATTATTTCAATCGTAGTTCTCACAGCATAGCCATAGTCCTGATTGAAACATCTTATTCTCTGGTTAATTTTTTCACTCATCAATTTAAACTGTTCGAAAATGCGTTTCCAGTAAGGCAAAAGCTTAATGTTTTATTTCTTCTTTCAGTAATTCGTTTGCTTTGACCGTTCAGAGTTTTATTTTTACCTACAGTTCATTTTACGTTTCAGCAAAGTGTACACGGATCAGGATTTACAGGATACAAAAATGAAAGGAGGATGTTTTGCTGTGAAACACCTGGAGGAAATGGCTCTAGAGACTGACTTTTGACACTTTGCGCAATAGCAATTTGACAGGGTGGCCAACTGATAACATAAAGGGTTTTTACGAAAATACTCCTTGCACAAGTGAACATTGCTCTCTTATTCAGGTGTCTGACACTTAAACCGTAGAAAGATTATCAAACATACAAAATTAAACTAAACTGGTTACCCCTTTGCTTGTCTCTGGCAGCATTTTGAATTTCTTGACGTCGAGCATCTAAAGGTTTGAGTAAAAAATTGAAATACAAACAGAAAATCAGCAAGAAGAAATTAACACCCACAGTCTAGCAATAACAACTGGGAAAAAAACTCGTGTTAGCTGTGAGACGTATATGCTGAAATGCTGAAAAGTATTTTTTTACTTTAATAATTATTTCTTATTTAGTTTAGGTGGTATCCACTATTTAATGTGTTATTATATTCTTGTATTGTTGTAGTAATATAACAGGCTTTCTGTATAGTATTAACAACGCCGCCATTGCTGCTGAAGACCTTCAGGGCGGTAAAGGAAACAACGCTACTGCAGGTCAACGAAGGAGGCGAAGGAGGCGAAGGAGGCGTGCTGGAACGCATGTCAGACAGAAAAGGGAGGGTGAAAAGATGAAAAGTGTGGATGTGAGGGTAGGAACCTTGAATGTTGGAACAATGACAGCAAAGAGTCGTGAAATAGCGGACATGATGAGAAGAAGGAAACTGGGCATCCGATGTGTGCATGAGACAAGATGGATGGGTGCTAAGGCCAAAAACATAGGGGATTGTTTCAAGCTGTACTACATGGGAACAGAGAAGTCCAAAAACGGGGTGGGGGTAATATTGAAACAGGACTTTACAAATGGTGTGTTGGAAGTCATCAGGACGTCAGACAGGTTGATTGCTATCAAGTTGGAGCTTGGACGGGTGGTCGTGAACATCATCAGTGCGTATGCACCGCAAGCAGGCTGTCACCAAGAGCAGAAGAATGATTTCTGGTGTAATATGGAGGACCTAGTAAGTGGATTGCCGAGCACAGAGCGTATCATCATAGGTGCAGACTTGAATGGACATGTGGGAAAAGGAAGCAATGGAGGTGATCTGGTAATGGGCAACTTTGGTTACGGACAAAGAAATGAAGAGAGGCAGAGGATTGTGGACTTTGCACTCAACACGGGAATGGCAGTGGTGAATACATTTTGCAACAAGATGGATAACCATCTGGTGGCCTATGAGAGTGGAGGGAGAAAACCCCAAATAGATTACATCTTGTGTAGGAGGTGCTCACCTCAAGGATGCAAAGGATTGTAAGGTTATCCCAGGTGAAGTAATGGCCAAACAATATCGAGTCGTTGTTGGGGATTTCTATCTAAAAAGGAAACACCAGAAGGCCGAGAAATGTGAATTGCGGATCAAATTGTGGAAATTAAGAGAGATGGAAAGCCAGGAGGAGTTTAGCAGAGCGGTGATGAACGGATTACCGTCAGAGATTGGTTTGGCATCGTGGGAGAACTTTTCTGAAACCGTGAGAGTGGCTGCAAGCAGTGTTCTGGGTATGTCATCGGGCCGTCGAAAGGAAGACCCAGATAGCTGGTGGTAGAATGAAGAGGTCCAGAGTGCGATTGCCAGGAAAAAGCAAGCACCAAAGGAGTGGTATGACACAAAGGATGAAGGGAGTAAACAAAGATATGATAAAGCGAAAAGGCTGACAAAGGTCGAAATAGCTAAGGCTAAGAGTGAAGCGTGTGAGGAGTTGTATACTGAACTCCAGGAGAAAGGTGCGGGGAAGCAGGTCTATAGACTAGCAAAGCAGAGAGACATGGCAAGTAGGGACGTGCAACATGTGAGAATGATCAAAGGAGAGGACAGTCAAGTTTTGACAAGCAGTGATGACATTCTGAAAAGATGGAAGCTCTACTTTGAAGGACTGATGAATGTGGGAAACCCCAGGGAGAAAAGGTCTGGTGAGCAGGAGATGAATGGAGCCGAGTGCCAGACATTGACAAGGAGGAAGTAAGGAAGTCCATGAAGAGAATGAAAAAGGGATAGTCGGTCGGCCCAGACAATATACCAATGGAGGCGTGGCTAGCCTTGGACGACACTGGAGTTAAGTTCTTCACCCAGTTGTTTAACAAGATTATGCAGGGGCAACTAATGCAAGCCGAGTGGAGGAAAAGTACCCTGATCCCCATCTACAAAGGAAAGGGGGATGCACAGTGCTGTGGAAATTATCGTGATATCAAGCTCACGGGTCATGCCATGAAACTGTGGAAGAGAGTTATTGAGGCCAGAATGTGGTGGATTGTCAGTATCAGTGAGGAACAGTTTGGCTTTTATGCCAGGTAAAGGCACCATCGATGCAATTTTCGCCCTAGTATGTGTGTTCGTAGACCTAGAAAAGGCCTATGATAGGGTTCCCCGGGAAGAAGTGCGGTACTGCATGGGATCCTCAGGAGTGTCAGGGCTCCACACTCAGTCCTTTCCTCTTCGCTATGATAATGGATAACCTTACTGTGGAAGTACGGAGGGAGTTACCATGGAGCATGATGTTTGGCGACGATATTGTACTATGCTGCCGTACAAAACAGGAGGCAGAACAGGAACTGGAAAGACCAGGTATGATGTATGGCATGGAAACAGTTCCAGTGACGAAAAGGCAAGAAATGAAGATGTCGTGGTTCTTCCTTGGGAAAACAAGGATGGATAGAGTCCGAAATGAGACAGTGCGGGACACACTGGGGGTGGCCAGACTGGAGAGAAGTTGAGAGGGTTCAGGTTGAAGTGGTTTGAGCATGTAATGAGACGGAACGAAGAGTACGTGGGAAAACGGGTAATGAAAACGACACCGCAGGGGAAGAGGAAGCGTGAGAGACCGAAGAGACGGTTCTCTGACTCGGTGAATGATGACATAAGGGTGTTTGGAGCCTCCTCAGACGACACCACCGACAGACAGAGATGGAGAGCGTTAGTCCGCTGTGGCGACGCCTGAGGGAAAAGCCGAAAGAAGAAGAAGAAGAAGAAGATAATAATACAATATAATATAATATAATATAATAAAATAAAATATAATATAATATAATATAATATAATATAATATAATATAATATAATATAATATAATATAATATAATATAATATAATATAATATAATATAATATAATATAATATAATATAATATAATATAATATAATATAATATAATATAATATAATATAATATAATATAATATAATATAATATAATATAATA
>RDPX01000122.1:959619-1038508 GCA_003991215.1 Morbakka virulenta
TATTTAGCCGATTTGTACAAAGAGGCCCAAAGTGGCATTTGTAAACAGTTAGATATACAATGTTATCAAATACCTGGTTGCCTTCCGTATGCCGCGTTCACAATGGATCATTGAAAAGGTGATCATCAAGGGTGGGACTATACAAGCATCTCCACACATTTGATTGATGAAAAATTAGGGCTCCAAAATATAATTTGTGCGATTAAAACTGTTCGGGGCGGCTATGGGGACTTATATTTTATCCCCCGCACATCTGTATTCATAACGTCAGACTAACACTATGTAGCCACAATAACATAAGTAACATACGTTGTACTCATTAGCTGCTAAGCAACCTACCCGCTATATTGTTTCGTTTTTCTGGAGGATAATGACATACTAATTAACCTTCGTCTGAGCCGCAGATTTTGGAAAAACAACATGACTTCATCCTATTTTCCTTTTTTTAGGCTGGCCAATGCGTGAAAGAATGTCTATTTTGCTCAAATGACCTCAACACAAATGTAGAAAACAAAACAAAATCATTGCAGTTGACCTTTAATCAACAGAGCAATTTATCTATAAAATCTTTATTTCTCTGTCTTCACGAAAGCCAAAAAAAATGCTTGTTTTTCTTTTTAAACAAAAGAATATGTAAATAATTGACCGACAGGACGCAAATGCACTTCTCCAAGTGCTTCGCCTGAAACCCTAACCACCCACCCAGTACCCATGTTTTGATTGGTCAACAAATCTTAATTTGAATCTGTCTGTTGTTGCTACCACATTTCAGCAGACCTTTGTTTTCATGGGTCATGGCTGACAGATAGTAACTCACTGTTTTCTGGTCTCAACGATGTTTATATCATGTCAGCTAAACAATGGCATGTGATTCTTAAGCAAAACTTATATCAAAATTGCATTCTATTAAAGCATCAATCGGCAATGGTAAATTCAGAAAATAAGCAGAACTGAATGTCATCAAATATGAAAGTCAAACGTATTCGAGCTTATTTCAGGAGTTGAAAAGTACTGAAAGGGGGGATGGCCTAATAACTCATTGCGAAATTTTCAGATTGCAATTTCCTGAAATAGGACTGCAATGGGCTGGTAACCACCAGCCAGTTTGGCATGTCTATTGACAAACAGATGTATTTTAAATAAACTGACCCAACAGAACAATCTTTTTGTCTGTGACCAGCTGGAGTGCTATCCCAGAACAGGACTCCCACAAGCGCAGCAGCATATTGTACAGTACTTTTTGTTCCACTCCCATAGTGTCGAGAACATCTTGGGGCTTTGGATCAAGTAAGGTGGATGCTACACCCAGGTACCGGAGCTGGTTATGGGCTAGCAAAAATGAATTTTAAAGAATTCGCCTTAGCAAGGCATCTGCAATGTAAAAATATTCAGATGACTCTGAATTCTTCTTGAGTCCACATACCAATTGCTTGATTCTCCACAGATCAATTAGTTACTTTTTTGAAATAAGATATCAAGATGAAGACCTGCAACTAAAAGCCTTTTTACTTTTTACCCAAGTACCTAAATATTTGAAGGCAGTTTTATGAGTTTAATAAATTTCGAAGCCTCTGAAACTGTTTCATATAATCCGGTTTCTCATAAAAACCATGTTTAGTCTTTAGGAAAAATTTTGCGTGTTGGAAATCGGACACTATTTTCATTTAGAGACTTGTTTAGTTACGTAACTTTTAGCTTAAGTATTTCATCATATAAGAAGGAATGTGACAGAAGAGACGAGCCAGCTCTATTGCACCATGCACATCAGCTGAGTATGACGTCAGCATGACTGAGCATACCATACATAACTTCTAGAACTTCTGTCATATAATATTCTATATTTAGATAAGTTAGAGTATATAAACTGTAATTTTGGACGGAGTAGACTTATTGTAAACCTTTAACAAGTGAACAAGAGATTTACGGGAGTGTGATACTGAAACTAAATAGCAGAGTTATTTTGTCGGTGTTCTAGTCACTACATGCTTTCTCGTTTTAAGATGTAATAACCAGTCTGTTCTCTGGGCATTCTATATTCCTATATTCCTTTGCTGCACTCAATGATCCATAGGATTTTCGATCACCGACTGCATTAATGGACATGTTCATTTTTTTTACTCTTTTACAATTAATTTAGCCGTTAATTTATTTTAAAACCACAATAGAATATTTACTGGATACGGGGAACAGGTAAAGGTATCAAACAAGGGATCAATAAACCAATTAACATTAAGTTTGTATTATATAATAAGAATATTTTCTGAGCTCCGAATTATAGGTAGAATATAATATTTATTTTGATAGGGTTACAATAAGTTCCAGATCGTTTGTTTTCTATCGAGTTGAATAAAATGCATTTCAAACGTCTTAGCTATGGAAACACTCAATGAAATGTAATGCAAATGTGAGGCAATTATGTACAAGGAACACAATTAAAAATTAAATTAAAAATGAGACACATGTTTTAAAAAGAAAATCCTCACAGTTCTAGCAAAATCCAAGAATAGACATCTTTTAAACATAACTATATATTCCATTGAATATCGAGCTTCGAATATTTTGCCTCTTTTCTACATTTTATTGCATTAAACGTTAAGCTAAGGAAAATGTTTCTTCTCATTTATATCTTCAAAACATTGAACATGAAAATAACATAGTTTCAAGTCTTCTTCACATTACCTTAAAACCTTAAAAACTTAATCGAGAGAATTTGGAGTTGCACCTTTTGTGTAGATGTTTTTGGTTCGGACTAGAAGCTACCGATATTAATAATTCTCAAAACATTTTTATTTTGTTCCGAAATACAAATAACGTTGACAGAAAATAAAACAAAAAAATGTATAACATGCCATGCTGTTGTGATTTGTAGAAGGCAGTGTTTTTCTCTCATATTCCGTATTTCAGCATAAGGGTCCAAAGCCCCGTCTAATATTATTGCACAATTTTATTTTAGACACAATATGCATTAATATTAGGGGAAGAGGGATGGTACAGTTTTCTTTGTTTCAAAGAATACTTCATCATTTCATTTGTAAGCCCGGTCCTCGAATACGTCCTACATCTTTAGTGTGGACGTCTATTTCCTGGTTTAGCTTTATCAGGCCTACAATTTTGGAATTTTGTAGACATGACCCAAAACTTCGAGAAGACTGCACCCCAAAATCTTCAATTCGCTGCGGATGCCAATCGGAGCACGCCACAACAGATAAGCTACATTCTCCCTGTTAATGATTATCGTCCCTGTTGTGTAATTCCGATCCTTTCCCCCCACTTTACCAAGAATAGTTCAGGTCAATCGTAGCTGAGATACTATTTGGCGGGGAATTATTATAGCGGCATTGTAAATAAAAGCTAAAATAACCAACCTATATCTGAAGCAGTCCTACACTTGGTACCCAAACAATTTCAAAGCAAATGCTAAAATGTTATTGGGCTTTTGTTCATAGTTCTTTATTAAGTTCATTAAATATCCTAATTTCCTCTATCTCGGGAACATGAACAAACTTAAATGATTGTTACTTTCAACAGGAAAAGAAAATGCACGCAATGCCTGGGTCATGATNAACACCGCAAGCACAACATAGGTATGGCGCCACTCCCCGAAACAACTCCAGCCCTGTCTACACTCACGTCCGCACTACCAAAGTATAAAATAGCCGTACCTAATAGACGATGGGAGATGTATCCCTCGAAACGTAGCTCAGAAAAAGCTGATAAAGCTCTTACATCTATGGCTTCCTCTGAGTCCATAAAGTTCAGAATTTTCAAAATTGTTTGGAGGTGTTAAGTCAACTTTGACGCAATCACTCATAAACAAAATACGTTAACAAATCAACCGAAAGTTCGTTTCTTATCAAAAGCCACCACAGCGATCTTAAAATCGGATATTGAAAAGAAAATTAAAAGTGAAATATACAAATTAGTTTAAAAAAATTCAGGGAAAAGTGGTGCCTGTAATTCTTTTCGATTCATTCATATACGACAGTAGTGATAACAAAATGGAGAATTTCGTAGCGTGTTCGATTTGTACATCTGTAAATTTATCATCCTGTCCAAGGAACAAAAGCCCTTGTGGAACACCACACCAACGTTAAAGGAACAAACATGTATAATTTGTACTAAACCAGAAAAAAAAAGACTAAATTTCAATACATGAAGCGGATCGTGTGGAGCTAAACCGGATAGTTGTGCTTTAGTCAGCTAAGAATTTTTAGACCGTTGAGCATAGCTAAAGATTGTTGCTTGTTGTACAGGATTTGATTAATATTGGGCATACGTACAGACCTGTAGATGCTAAAGGGTTAATTTCTACCCGTACAAATTTAACAAGACATTATTTAGCCGATTTGTACAAAGAGGCCCAAAGTGGCATTTGTAAACAGTTAGATATACAATGTTATCAAATACCTGGTTGCCTTCCGTATGCCGCGTTCACAATGGATCATTGAAAAGGTGATCATCAAGGGTGGGACTATACAAGCATCTCCACACATTTGATTGATGAAAAATTAGGGCTCCAAAATATAATTTGTGCGATTAAAACTATTCGGGGCGGCTATGGGGACTTATATTTTATCCCCCGCACATCTGTATTCATAACGTCAGACTAACACTATGTAGCCACAATAACATAAGTAACATACGTTGTACTCATTAGCTGCTAAGCAACCTACCCGCTATATTGTTTCGTTTTTCTGGAGGATAATGACATACTAATTAACCTTCGTCTGAGCCGCAGATTTTGGAAAAACAACATGACTTCATCCTATTTTCCTTTTTTAGGCTGGCCAATGCGTGAGAATGTCTATTTTGCTCAAATGACCTCAACACAAATGTAGAAAACAAAACAAAATCATTGCAGTTGACCTTTAATCAACAGAGCAATTTATCTATAAAATCTTTATTTCTCTGTCTTCACGAAAGCCAAAAAAAATGCTTGTTTTTCTTTTTAAACAAAAGAATATGTAAATAATTGACCGACAGGACGCAAATGCACTTCTCCAAGTGCTTCGCCTGAAACCCTAACCACCCACCCAGTACCCATGTTTTGATTGGTCAACAAATCTTAATTTGAATCTGTCTGTTGTTGCTACCACATTTCAGCAGACCTTTGTTTTCATGGGTCATGGCTGACAGATAGTAACTCACTGTTTTCTGGTCTCAACGATGTTTATATCATGTCAGCTAAACAATGGCATGTGATTCTTAAGCAAAACTTATATCAAAATTGCATTCTATTAAAGCATCAATCGGCAATGGTAAATTCAGAAAATAAGCAGAACTGAATGTCATCAAATATGAAAGTCAAACGTATTCGAGCTTATTTCAGGAGTTGAAAAGTACTGAAAGGGGGGATGGCCTAATAACTCATTGCGAAATTTTCAGATTGCAATTTCCTGAAATAGGACTGCAATGGGCTGGTAACCACCAGCCAGTTTGGCATGTCTATTGACAAACAGATGTATTTTAAATAAACTGACCCAACAGAACAATCTTTTTGTCTGTGACCAGCTGGAGTGCTATCCCAGAACAGGACTCCCACAAGCGCAGCAGCATATTGTACAGTACTTTTTGTTCCACTCCCATAGTGTAGAGAACATCTTGGGGCTTTGGATCAAGTAAGGTGGATGCTACACCCAGGTACCGGAGCTGGTTATGGGCTAGCAAAAATGAATTTTAAAGAATTCGCCATAGCAAGGCATCTGCAATGTAAAAATATTCAGATGACTCTGAATTCTTCTTGAGTCCACATACCAATTGCTTGATTCTCCACAGATCAATTAGTCACTTTTTTGAAATAAGATATCAAGATGGAAGACCTGCAACTAAAAGTCTTTTTACTTTTTACCCAAGTACCTAAATATTTGAAGGCAGTTTTATGAGTTTAATAAATTTCGAAGCCTCTGAAACTGTTTCATATAATCCGGTTTCTCATAAAAACCATGTTTAGTCTTTAGGAAAAATTTTGCGTGTTGGAAATCGGACACTATTTTCATTTAGAGACTTGTTTAGTTACGTAACTTTTAGCTTAAGTATTTCATCATATAAGAAGGAATGTGACAGAAGAGACGAGCCAGCTCTATTGCACCATGCACATCAGCTGAGTATGACGTCAGCATGACTGAGCATACCATACATAACTTCTAGAACTTCTGTCATATAATATTCTATATTTAGATAAGTTAGAGTATATAAACTGTAATTTTGGACGGAGTAGACTTATTGTAAACCTTTAACAAGTGAACAAGAGATTTACGGGAGTGTGATACTGAAACTAAATAGCAGAGTTATTTTGTCGGTGTTCTAGTCACTACATGCTTTCTCGTTTTAAGATGTAATAACCAGTCTGTTCTCTGGGCATTCTATATTCCTATATTCCTTTGCTGCACTCAATGATCCATAGGATTTTCGATCACCGACTGCATTAATGGACATGTTCATTTTTTTTACTCTTTTACAATTAATTTAGCCGTTAATTTATTTTAAAACCACAATAGAATATTTACTGGATACGGGGAACAGGTAAAGGTATCAAACAAGGGATCAATAAACCAATTAACATTAAGTTTGTATTATATAATAAGAATATTTTCTGAGCTCCGAATTATAGGTAGAATATAATATTTATTTTGATAGGGTTACAATAAGTTCCAGATCGTTTGTTTTCTATCGAGTTGAATAAAATGCATTTCAAACGTCTTAGCTATGGAAACACTCAATGAAATGTAATGCAAATGTGAGGCAATTATGTACAAGGAACACAATTAAAAATTAAATTAAAAATGAGACACATGTTTTAAAAAGAAAATCCTCACAGTTCTAGCAAAATCCAAGAATAGACATCTTTTAAACATAACTATATATTCCATTGAATATCGAGCTTCGAATATTTTGCCTCTTTTCTACATTTTATTGCATTAAACGTTAAGCTAAGGAAAATGTTTCTTCTCATTTATATCTTCAAAACATTGAACATGAAAATAACATAGTTTCAAGTCTTCTTCACATTACCTTAAAACCTTAAAAACTTAATCGAGAGAATTTGGAGTTGCACCTTTTGTGTAGATGTTTTTGGTTCGGACTAGAAGCTACCGATATTAATAATTCTCAAAACATTTTTATTTTGTTCCGAAATACAAATAACGTTGACAGAAAATAAAACAAAAAAATGTATAACATGCCATGCTGTTGTGATTTGTAGAAGGCAGTGTTTTTCTTTCATATTCCGTATTTCAGCATAAGGGTCCAAAGCCCCGTCTAATATTATTGCACAATTTTATTTTAGACACAATATGCATTAATATTAGGGGAAGAGGGATGGTACAGTTTTCTTTGTTTCAAAGAATACTTCATCATTTCATTTGTAAGCCCGGTCCTCGAATACGTCCTACATCTTTAGTGTGGACGTCTATATTCTGGTTTAGCTTTATCAGGCCTACAATTTTGGAATTTTGTAGACATGACCCAAAACTTCGAGAAGACTGCACCCCAAAATCTTCAATTCGCTGCGGATGCCAATCGGAGCACGCCACAACAGATAAGCTACATTCTCCCTGTTAATGATTATCGTCCCTGTTGTGTAATTCCGATCCTTTCCCCCCACTTTACCAAGAATAGTTCAGGTCAATCGTAGCTGAGATACTATTTGGCGGGGAATTATTATAGCGGCATTGTAAATAAAAGCTAAAATAACCAACCTATATCTGAAGCAGTCCTACACTTGGTACCCAAACAATTTCAAAGCAAATGCTAAAATGTTATTGGGCTTTTGTTCATAGTTCTTTATTAAGTTCATTAAATATCCTAATTTCCTCTATCTCGGGAACATGAACAAACTTAAATGATTGTTACTTTCAACAGGAAAAGAAAATGCACGCAATGCCTGGGTCATGATTATGCTTAATCTAGAATTCTTTTGCATAATAATCAGATAACTAATCAACTAGGTAATATTGCACTGGATATTAAATTATGTTCTTGAGTATCACACTTTTCTCTGATTTTAACTCTACCTTGTCTCGGCCACATTTGCTCTAATAAACAATATCACCTTTAAAAGATGCTTATCATTTTACATTACCGCATAGATTGTTCAATTGAATATCGGATTTTCACGCAACAACAACGTTTATTCTTTATGTAGACAGCAATTTAATCCTTTGAGGCTCCAGTTTAAGTATCATGTGTCAGACCAGAAAGATTCTACTTGTCAGATTAAGGAAATCTTCATCATTAACTGTACTCTCTCTCTCTTCAGGTATCAGGTCTGTTCTATTTTTTAAAAAATTAAATTTGAGATCAGCAAAAGAAAACTGTGGCTTCGAAAAAGCCATGGTCCAACAGGCTGCAAAGCTGGAAAAGAGTAAGTTATGCCACATCTGCCGAAAATGATTCATGGGACCGAAGGCAACGTGCAAGCGGTCCAGTGAAAAAAATGTAAAGATGAGTGGGCTGAATTTTAAACAGGAAACGTTTTCCCACAATCGAGTACTCTATAAAACTTGCCAGAGCCTTACAACCGACATGAAATCCGACAAAATAAAGAAGTGCTTTCTTTTCTCGAATTAGTGCCCAGCCTCAAGAAAACAGCGCACGCCAGTGAGTCAAATACCTCAAAGGCAAACAATTATATTAGCACCACCATCTACTAATAGCCCCAGCAAAGAAGCGGCTCTTATTAGAAAAATTAAAAAGCTCAAATATTATACCATGGAATTTTTATTAGAAGTCATTGGCTATACGAATTTGTACTATAACTTTAACGCATCACGAAAGTACAGTGTTGACGAAAAAAAGAATCAGAGTGAAAACATACATCTAGAACCTTTCATTTTAACCTTTGGGTCAAAATCGTTGGTTTGTTTAAAAAATAAACCTACGAGGCTAAGACAGAAAGCTTACAGGTAAAGTCAATTAGGAGCACAAATTTCGATTGACATCAGACCAGATAACAGGCTCAAAGTTTAAAGGTAACTTAGAATGAGGAAAACTAAGAGTTTTTACGATCAAAGTGTTGGCGACGAAGAGTGTACAAACTCAGCACTTGTTGCTTTTAGAGGTTGGTTGGAAAAATATATGAAAGGAAATTGTTTGTCTCTGGACCAACAATAAACCAATAGGGTTTACACATGACAGTTAATAAATACGCTTTTTGCTTATATGTTAGAGGTACGGCGTTTAACTGAGATGTATAAATAAGCCTTTTACTCGATAACTGTGATGGATGAGACAGCAGTATGGGCTGGCATAGTATCATCAACAACAGTCGACATCACTGGAAAGGAGAAAATTTGTTTAAAAGCTATTGGCTACGAGAAAGTCACAGTCTCCATCATCTTTTGCTTGACTTCTAAAGCAGATGGCACCAAACGCAAACCATTTATAGTATTATGTGCACCTAAACTCGAACTTGTAACATTGAATCAAGAGTTTCGATCACGTTGTGGTATAGGGTCATCATCAAAGGCATGAATGAATGGAGATCTTACAGTCAGCTCTGTTAAAAGTTTCTTAGAAAACTTTTCTTTCGTTCATCGCCTTTAGGCATGGAATTTCTTGCTATGTAGCACAATGGAATCTGTATTAAAAATTCTGAAAGAGATCAAAGAACAAAATCAATTGAACAATCTATGATCTGCAGTTATTCTGGTAGGCTGCACGAATTACTTGCAGACTCCTAAAGAGTCGTTGAAGAAGCAGTTTGAAGTAGAACTAAAGGATCTTTATGATGGATGGTTAAGCGCTATACAGTTTAATATGAAAAGAATTAATTTTGTAGGTAAATTTAGTTGTTAGATCTTTTCCGACTTTTGAGATATGCGTGGCCGTCTTACAAGTCTTTTAAAAGTTAAAGAAGTACTTATAAGAAAAAATATTTTACGATATTTAACAACACAATATTAATATTCCTTAATACTAGCTGATGCAAAGTACCAAATCAAATATTATACACAGAGTGTTAGTTATAAGAACACTTTCGTTATTAATATATTAGTGGAATTGAATGATAATCTTTCTCTGGTAATTCAAATCTTCTAATATAGTATATGTAGCCTACTTCAGTGTAGGCTACATATACTATATTTTCTTTACTATATTCAATCCACCAGAGAGCCTTGTTAAAATCTTGACGTGAGTAGCGGTCATTATGTCCTTTCCTCTCTCTCTCTCTCTCTCTCTCTCTCTCTCTCTTTTCTTTCTCTCTTTCTTTCTTTCTTTCTTTCTTTTTCCGTTGCTTAAACATCTAAAGGAGCTCAAGTGTTCTGAAACAGGTCAGCCCTTTAACTCAACCTCACAAAGGTATTTGTTGTCGAACGAATCTACGTTTTCTATCAACGGGACCAATCAGTACCACTTCATCAAGCTTTCCTTTAAAACCCAAAAGTATGAAAATGAGATATATTCTTTACACCGCTTATTTAAAATGACACTACAGTTAATAAAAAAATGCTAACAAACACTTACTGTATCGTCTATTCTTTCAGTACTTTCTTTTCACTTTACTCTGTAGTTCAAATCAAAATGACAAGTAAATGCCCCGTAAAGGCGTTGTTTTATAGTTTCATTGGTCTATTGTCCACAACGTATGTCATTTACATAAGAAAAGTAAAAATTATAATAACAGAAGATTAAGACTAAACAAAATACATGCTACAGATGATTAACAATTCCACTAGTCACGAGTAGTCATTGACGAGTAGACATTGGGAGCGAAAAACTGTTCTCTTATCTGGGTTAGTGTTGCCATTGCCCAATTATTGTAATTTCAAAAAGTTAAGAATATTTGAAATTCTTATCGTGTCAGCTGATGACAATTTATTGTGTTTTAGTTTCATAAATGGTAAAAAAATCCTTCTCTGATATTAGTTTTCATGAAAACAAAAAAAATTGTAATAACAGCCTGGGCGGTAATTAGAATTTTAGAGAAAAAAAGAAAATTACATAATAGAAACGAAAACGTTTCGTTTAAAAATATTTACATAATGTTTACAAGTTTATATAAAAATGTTTAAAATGCTAAAAAAATGTTCCCTTCTCAATTTCTGAAGTTTTAATGTATACCTTTTCCTTTCTACAACTTGTTGATCTCTTCTTGAAATGCCTCCACAAGTTTTTTGTTTCTAATGATAATATAGTACCGATAATATTATATTATATATGATATTATCGGTATTACTAGTCCGTTTTCCAACTTTCTTGTGACAGCATGCATACTATATGTTCGCCAACTGAAGCGAAAAAATAACTACGATCTGGATTGCATCACAGCAATGGATGAAACTGCCATATGGCACTATATAATATCTAATACCACAGTTACTTAGAAAGGAGCCAAGTCTGTCGCTTTAAAATCAACAGGAAACGGGAAAAACAGAGTAACGGTCACATTGGCAGCTAAAGCAAACGGCAATAAGCTTAAGCCATACATCGTCTCCCCAGGTTACAAACGTGAAGTTCAAAAATTGAAGAAAGATCGTGAAATAAAAAATTGATGCTACATCGAATCGACCGTAAGTGTTTATATGAATAAAGACACCGCCACAAATTGGATTGAACACGTTCTAAAAACCTTTACTTTTGGTAAAAGGAGCTTATTTGTGTGGGACAGTTTTCGAGCTCACCTTGTTTACCTTGTAAAATGTTTTTTATAGATATGTTAGTTTTTGTTTCACTTTGAAATCAACAGGACATGTTGTTATAAATATCTAACAATCTTTTGTTTAATAATTTAACAACAGAATAGAAGGTTTTTTTATTTTGTTTCCATTAAAGCAATGGGTGTCAGCAGTGCAATTTTTTAATTGCACTAAGAATAGCAAACTCACCCCTTCTCGTAAAACAACCACCGATTACGGAAACTTGGACAGCAAACAAAACTACCTATGGTCACAGAACCATGTCGTGTGAAATCCCTGAAGATAATGACCTCAGATGGGAAGACACGCATATGACGGCTGGGGGCGAAAGCCTACGGAAAGTCTCTAACCTGAGAACGACATGCATGAGATCACTTCTAACACCAAAAAGATACATCCATGTAGGATGTTGGAATGTAAGAACCATGTAAGAACCATGAAAACTGCAATAATAGCAAGGGAAATGAGAAAATACCATCTACAGATACCAGGCATAAGCGAAGCAAGATTAACTGGTTTCGGAGAAGTGAAGGGCAACACTGGAGAGTCTGTACTGTAATCTGGGTCAGATGAACATCATAGAGGTGTAGGAATCATGTTGAGCCCTGAGACTAGGAAATGCCTAATCAAGTGGAATCCAGTGAATGAGAGGATCATTAGTGCTAGATTCAATTCAAAATATGTAAAAGCCACCATTATTCAGATCTACAGCCCTACAAATGATGCAGATGAAGAGGAGAAGGATGATTTCTACGAACAATTACAGAAAGAGATTGAATCAACACCGAAGCATGACATGTTGATTGTTATGGGAGACGCAAATGCCAAAGTGGGTTGTAACAACAAAAACCATGAGAAAGTTTTAGGGAAGGAAGGCTTAGGCGTCATGAATGAGAATGGCGAAAGACTTATTGAGTTATGCGAAGAAAATGATCTTGTGATTGGAGGCACATGCTTCAAACACAAAAATATTCACAAATACACATGGACCTCACCAAACAACAGAGACAAAAACCAAATTGATCACTTCATCATCAATGGTAGATACAGGAGGTCTCTCGCTGATGTACGAGCCATGAGAGGTGCAGATGCTGGAACTGACCATAACCTTGTGGTCGGCAAAGTGAAGCTCAGGCTTTCGAGACACAAACTCAAGAACACCAGCAGAAGGGCAACATTCAACACTGCACTTCTGAAACAAAAGGAAATCCAAAAGCAATTCACAGTAGAGTTGAAAAACAGGTTTGAAACACTGGAAGAGAGCATGGAAACAACCATGGAAGAGGCAAACATACAAAAACAATGGGAAGATTTTACCACAATCTACACGGAGACAGCTGAAAAGATCCTGGGTAGGAAAAGGAAGGGGCATAAAGAGTGGATAAGCAGTGAAACTTGGAAAGCTATAGACGAAAGGAAGAAAGTGAAAAATGAGATAAACTGCGCAAGATCAGAGAGAATTCGTGCTATCAAAAAACAGAAGTATAGTGAGATGGACAAGAGTGTAAAGAAAAAGGTCAGAGAAGATAAACGTAAGATGATAAATGGGCTCGCTGAAGAAGCGGAGCATGCAGCAAAAAACAATGACATGGGAACTCTGTACAGGATTACGAAGCTATTGTGCAACAAGAGAAAGAAATCAGCAACTGGCGTGAGAGACAAAACTGGTAAGCTACTCATTGAAGATGGTCAGATACTTCAAAGATGGAAAGAACACTTCAAAGAAATATTAAATGTTGAGAATGAATGTGACAAAAATGTAGAGGAAGATGAGTTTGAGAGCGGTAATGTCGAAACCATCGAAGAAATCAACACAGGGCCCTTCACAGAAGAGGAAGTGAAGATAGCAGTAAAAAAGTTGAAGAGCAATAAAGCACCAGGAGTAGATAACATCAGCGGAGAAATGTTAAAAGCTGGAAGCAAGATTACATACAAGAGATTACTACACATGTTCGAAAAAGTGAGAGAGAACATCAATATGCCAAGTGACTGGAAGAAATCAATGATAGCTAAAGTACCAAAGAAAGGTGACCTTACCAAATGCGACAATAGTAGAGGAATATCCCTGCTCTCCATACCTGGGAAAGTCTTCGGCAGAGTTGTTTTAGAAAGAATCAGGAAAGGAGCAGAAGAAAAGCTGAGAAATGAGCAGGCAGCATATAGAAAAGGACATGGGACAGCTGAGCAGATTTTCATACTTCGAAATATTGTTGAACAGTGCATTGAGTGGCAAGCATCACTGTACATTAACTTTATTGACTTCCGTAAAGCTTTCGATAGCATCGACAGAGAGAAGCTCTGGAAGATTCTGAAGTTTTATGGAGTTCCAGATCTCTTCATAGAGATCATAAAGGAAATGTACAGAGAAAGTAGTAGTTGCGTCATTAACAACGGGGAGACATCAGAGTGGTTCTCTGTAAAGACTGGAGTTCGACAAGGCTGTGTGATGTCAGGCTTCCTCTTCATTATTACTATGGATTGGATCTTGAGGAAAGCAACAACGGCAAAGAAAACAGGAATAAGAAGGAAGTTTAGCACCCAGCTTGAAGACTTAGACTATGCAGACGATATCGCTCTCACATCCAGCAAGCACCAACATATGCAGGAAAAAACTGAAAAGCTATGTAAATATGCTGAAAGCGTCGGTCTCAAAAACCATAAAATGATAGCTATAGAGTAGCCCTAACATGTACGCCAGAGGGAAAAGAAAGAGAGGACGCCCACGAAAAACATGGCGGAGGAGTGCGGAAGCAGAAAGAAATGACCTGGGATGGCAAACATGGAACGAAGTTAGGAACATAGCCAAAGACAGAGAGAGATGGCGGAGGATGCTGTCAAGCCTTATGAGCCGCCCATGGCTCGAAGAGAATAAACAAGAGGATATAGTAAGTAAGTAAGTAAGTAAGAATAGCATAACATTATAACTTTGAGAGCTGACATAACCATTTTCTAGATTTTTATTAGCTCTTCTCTCCAATCGGCACTCCTCTCTGATAAACGGCCGTGAACATCAAAAACATTTTATACCCTCCCGGGCACTCATTAGAGAGAATACGGCAACAGTCATTATTTTTAACAACTTTTTTCCAGGTGTGCTTTAAGCCAGCTTTAGTACAGCAATGAATTCCTTCACTTGACCATCCATCATAAAGCTCCTTTAGTTCTACTTCAAACTGCTTCTTCAACGACTCTTTAGGAGTCTGCAAGTAATTTGTGCAGCCTACCGGAATAACTGCAGAAAATTAGATTGTTTAATTGAATTTGTTCTTTGATCTCTTTCAGAATTTTTAATATAGATTCCATTGTGCTACATAGCAAGAAATTTCATGCCTAAAGGCGATGAACAAAAGAAAAGTTCTCCAAGAAACTTTTAACAGAGCTGACTGTAAGACCTCCATTCATTCATGCCGTTGATGATGACCCTATACCACAACGTGATCGGAACTCTCGATTCAATTAAAATGTTCCAGATGTATTTTTTCACTCTGATTCTTTTTTTCGTCAACACTGTACTTTCGTGATGCGTTAAAGTTATAGTACAAATTCGTATAGCCAATGACTTCTAATAAAAATTTCATGGTATAATATTTGAGCTTTTTAATTTTTCTAATAAGAGCCGCTTTTTTGCTGCGGCTATTAGTAGATGGTGGTGCTAATATAATTGTTTGCCTTTGAGGTATTTGACTCACTGGCGTGCGCTGTTTTCTTGAGGCTGGGCACTAATTCGAGAAAAGAAAGCACTTCTTTATTTTGTCGGATTTCATGTCGGTTGTAAGGCTCTGGCAAGTTTAAAAGAGTACTCGATTGTGGGAAAACGTTTCCTGTTTAAAATTCAGCCCACTCATCTTTACATTTTTTTCACTGGACCTCTTGCACGTTGCCTTCGGTCCCATGAATCATTTTCGGCAAATGTGGCACAACTTACTCAATTCCAGCTTTGCACCTTGTTTGACCATGGCTTTTCCGAAGCCACAGTTTTGTTTTGATGATCTGATCTCAAATTTAATTGTTTTTAAAATACTGAGTACAGTTAATGATTAAGATTTTTTTAATCTGATAAGTAGAATCTTTCTGGTCTGACACATGATACTTAAACTGGAGCCTCAGAGAATTAAATTGCTGTCAACGTAAAGAATAAACGTTGCCGTGGCGTGAAAATCCGATATTCAATTGAACAATCTATGCGTGCATTTTGTTTTCCTGATGAAAGTAACAATCATTTAAGTTTGTTCATGTTCCCGAGATAGAGGAAATTAGGGTATTTAATGAACTTAATAAAAAACTATGAACAAAACTGTACATTGTTTATTACTCTTTATTAAAACTGTAGGGTTTTGATTTGTAAAACTTTCACTTCGCTTTTATAATTACTCAGTCTAGTGATATTGACATGACCAAGAAATTAGCTCATTGTGAATGAAAGTGTGCTTCAAAATTAACATCTAAAGTTGCTAACGAACCTATCAACTTTGCCCACTGTCTTGTTAGTCCACCTACAGAGATGTGTTAATTTTCCCACTTATGTGAACGGAGTTTAATTTTACGTTAAGAACCTCTATTATCATCATACTTGACGGACTGACAGTACTAAAAGTAATTTCATAACTATCCAACCTCTGAATCAATAATGCAGCTATACATTTTTTGAAATAATCACGTGCAACTGTAGGAATATAAGAAATGTTATTGAAGCTGAAAAGGAAAACATGATCCTTTGGAGTGAAAACAAAATTGGTAGTTTTAAGTCTACCTTGCAGTATTTCCTACAGCGTTGTTGTGTAACTACAGTGAAAATAATTTTAAAAATTCTTGATTTTATGGACTCAACGGAAGCCATTGATATAGGATAATTATCATGTCGTGAGCTGTAAGCTTTTTCTGAGCTATTTTTCTAGAGATATTTCTCCCATTGTCATCCTGACGATGGGTGAAATATCCCTAGAAAAGTAGGTTAAAAAAGGGTAACGACTCACGACATGATGAATATCCTAAATCAACGCAGTGAAAATGTTAAGAGAAACGGATTCCAATCTAAAAAGTTACGGCTAACCGTGAAGCTTAAAGTATTTACCAAGCGACTCCAATCAGCTTGTCACTGCAATAGAAAATGACGGACACAGATAACTAAAAGTAAACACTATTATTTAAAGTAAACAGTGAGTTATTAAATGGGTATTTGAACTCTGGTCAAAGCTCTAAAGAGATGTAATAGTAAAATTATTTAAAGTGTGTCGACTAAATCTGCCTACCGATGGAAACGAAGATAATCTCATTTACTGTTTCCCGAAGATGCACCATGTGCAGAGGGAGTTGCGATTCTGAAACAACTTTTCATTAGAAACGAAGGCTTATTGAATAGAATTCATTCATTATCAAATCTGATGAAGACGATTCTTGACAAAAATTTCATTTATTAGCTACTTCCAATGATGAGACCGATTCAATGACACTTAAACAGCTTGGTAAAAATTTATTTTATACCTTATTGATCATATAATCAAAACCATCTAAACAAGCCTTTCATTTCGTCGCTCTTTCTTATAAGTCTTAAAAACATTAAATATGCACTTATCAGAAAAAATACGGTACGACATTTAAAAACACAATATTAATACTGTTTAATGCCATCTGAAAAGAAAGGATAAAGACAAATATTTTATCTTGGGTAATAGCTAGAAGGACACAAATCAATAATATAGTCAAACGCCATGGCAAATATGANTCAATGACACTTAAACAGCTTGGTAAAAATTTATTTTATACCTTATTGATCATATAATCAAAACCATCTAAACAAGCCTTTCATTTCGTCGCTCTTTCTTATAAGTCTTAAAAACATTAAATATGCACTTATCAGAAAAAATACGGTACGACATTTAAAAACACAATATTAATACTGTTTAATGCCACCTGAAAAGAAAGGATAAAGACAAATATTTTATATTGGGTAATAGCTAGAAGGACACAAAGAAATAAAATAGTCAAACGCCATGGCAAATATGATCAACAATGCAATTGGTCATGAACAGTCATGTTGAGAGTGAAAAATTCTTCTCTTCTCCAGCTTGGTGTTAATATTGTCCGAACTAGATTTATTTTAAATAGTTTAGAATAATTCGAGTTCATATCGTGCCAGTTGATAACAATTTACTGTGTTGCATTTTCATGAATAGTAAGATAGCCTTTCATGACATTAGTTCAGATAAAGACAAAAGGAAGGAAATTAAGAAATAACTGTGGTTATCCTTAATAACTCTCTGTATACTTTTAATAGAAGTGTTTATTTAATGTAATCTGTGCTCGTAGTGTACAATTGGTTATATCATTTCACGAAACAAGGGAAATGTAAAGCGCAGAAATGAATGTTTATCAAATCACCACTCCGATAATTTTATAGTTTTTATATAAAATAATGGGGCATATGTCTTCTGCACATTTTATCTTTAATGACGCAAAGCTGAATAACGTCTGGAATACTTTTTTTCTACCCACGTCTTACAACCAATGTTTTGATTTGAAGATGAGCAAGAACATTAAGTTAAGATAAACACAGCACTCTCCTTATATGAATACTGTACTCCATCCAAGGACGGATAATAGATTTATAGAGATACAAAATGGCCTCAGGCTTGAACACCAAGAAAAATTTGGAGAAAATGACAAACCAAGTAAAGTCATTGATGAACATTCCTTATCAGGAGAAGCGAGTACACCATGGTTAACATCAGTATGTGTGTCCATGATTATTAAAGGGAAATAACTCTGCTTTCTAATGAATGACATTAGTTTTTACAGCACTGAAAAACCAACTACTTTCTACCCAGTCCCCCGACAACCAAAGGCTAGGCTACAAATCTGCGTGTTTATGGTGCCATATGACAATATTCAGTTAAGTTTAACTATAATTAATATTCTTCAGATACCGCATCCTCTGTAAACGTAGGTGATCATTTCCTCCCATATTCTCCTATCTTTGTCATTCGCATACGTTCTGCACCACTATGATGGTAACCACATTCCTCCAGCCATTCTCTCATACTGCCCATTCACATCACTCACATTCTGCCTCTATTTCTTTTTCCTCCCATTTTTCCCAGTTGTTGCTATTTCTTGTAGTTCCTTTCTCATGATGTGTCCTACGAAGCTTAACTGTTGAATTCGAATATGCTTGAACAGGTTCTGCTGTACTCCTGTTCGTCTTAGCACGTCTTCATTCCTGATTTTATCAGACCATCTGATCTTCAGTATCTTTCTTAAAAAACACATTTTGCAACTTTCCAAATTTCTCTGCGACTCTGGTGTTAGTGTCTATGTGGCTGTATCATAGGTCAAAACTGGCTACACATAGCAGTTGAGGTTTCGTAGCTTTGTTGGCATTGATAGCTTTCTGTTCTTGAGTATCCTCTTGAGCTACATAAAACCTTATCTTCACCAGGGTGACAAGCGTCTTGATCTCTTCAGCACATCAAGCATCATCCGTTATCAAAATGCATAGATAAATGAAAGATGGAATTTGTTTTATAACTTCGTTACTTTTTCTCCAAACAAGGTCACAAGACCTTGTTTGGAGAAAAAAACCAGTTCCTACACAATAGACAAAAGGACGTATATGCAAAATTCTAAAGAAAGGAGCCTACAAGAATGTGGAAATTGGAAATAAGTTATATTGCTGCTGCTTGGAAGCAGGTGCTCGGCGGGATCATGATCAACAGGATACAGTCAGGAGAAGATTCATTATTCAAGAAAGAACAAGCTAGCTATCGAATAAGCAGAGGAACTGTGGACAAGATATTCATTCTTAGGAATATCTTGGAGCAGTTTAATTAATAGAGTGCTTCTTTGTATATCCACTTTGTTGACTTCGAAAAAGGCTTTGATTCCATTCACAGAGACAGCCTTTGGATCATCACGCGTCAGTATGCAATCCCCACGAAACTGGTTTAGATGTTCAAGACCCTTTATGAGGATTTTTAGTGCTCAGTCATTGATGAAGGTAAAGCAACATAGTGCTTTCCAGTAACCACCGCGGTGAAACAGGGCTGCTGCATGTCAGGATTCCTTTTCCTCTCCGTGATTGACTTGGTAATGCGGTGAACAACAGATGACAAGGGAACTAGAATCAGATGGTACTTTACAACAATGTTGGAAGACCTTGATTTTGCAGATGAACTTTCTCTTCTTTCATTTGCCTGAACCAACAACAACGGAATACATTAGAACTTAACGAAAATACTTTTAAAGTTGGACTGAAACTGAACGACAAGAAGTGCAAAGTGATGAAAGCTAACAGCAGGAGTGAGGAGAATTTTAAAGTGCGAGGGAACAAAGTGGAGGAGGTAGTTAGATTCACATGTCTTAGAACCAATGTCACGAAGGACGATGGAGGAACAACAGGTGTTGGAAGGAGAATAGCCTTGGCCAGCATTCGGTTGAAGGAGCTATCAAATATCTGACAAGACGGCAACATCAGCAGAAAAACTACAGTCTCCCTTTTCAAGAACCTGTTAATCTCAGTGTTGCTCTATAAATGCGAGACCTGTAAACTGACAAAAAGGAGGAGAAAGAAAAACTGAAAATCTTCCAAAACAGCTATATTTGAAGAACCTTCAAGATACGATGGCAGCAGCACGTCGCAAAAAAGACAGTTCTTGATATGAAAAGCATTTGTCAGGAGGTGAGAAGAAGATGGAACTGAATTGGACATGTACTTAGGAAGGATGAATTGGATGACTGTGCTGTGCCCTCTCGGGTGGACTCCAGAAAGAAAGAGGAAAAGAGCTCAACTAAAAATAACGTGGCGAAGAATGGTGGAAGTTGACAGAAGCAATGCTGGCTGAAACGACCTGGAACTTTGCATGCGGGGCAGCCGTAACAATGAAGAAGAGACGTTCTAACCTTGTGTCTCTCCTGGCACAGAGAAATTTAAGCTAAGTTAAGCTTTATTCAGCTTTTGATATTCTCGACGGCTTCTGCCTCTGATTTTCTCATCATCTTTGGTTTATTATTCGTCATCCAATTTTCTTTGCATTTTCTTTCTTTCTCCGGAAGACAATCATGAGCTGATTTGAGTAAGTTGCACTTTATTTCATTCCAGGTGTAATGGTTCTCATCTTCTGGAACCTCAAACCCATTCTGCACTGCAATTTTGTATCTCTCATTGGTCTCGGATTTGACTGGCTGTTTTAAGTCAAGCTTCCCAACAGGCCTTCCTCTTTCCCATTTAATCAATTTCATTCTATTGTGCACACCACTGGTACATGATCACTACCACACTCTGCCCCTGGATAAGTTGCTGTTTGTTCACCGCTCTCTTGAATCTTTCATTAATCGCAATGTTGTCAATCTGATTTCTTGTGGGGTGTTCTGGGCTTTTCCATGTGTATATTCTTTGTGAATCCAGTTTGAACCAGGTATTCATCGTGACCATCATCTTCTGGTCGTATCATTGTACCCATCTATAACCACGGCTCTTTCTCTCACTATTGTCAACCTGGCCTACCACCTTTCCTGGACCAGACCCCATCTTAGCATTTAGGTTGTACATGACAATTGTGATTGCTTTTGTATTATTATTTTGCTTCATCCTAGGATTCCGTAAAACTCATCAATCAACTCATAGGAGGACTCACTCGTCGTGATACAACAATGATTGAAATGTTGAAAGGATGTCCGCGAAAATTGACCAAAAGAACTCTTTTACTCAGCGGTCAGTATGCCATCACGCTCTTGCCCATCTCTGCATCTAGAAGGAGCCCAACACCCTTTTCATAACTTTCACCATCAGCGTAGACTGCTTTGTAGTTACCGATGAAAAATTGACCACTCTTTGTTCATCTTGTTTCAGAAAGGCCTAGAATTCTGATGTTGAGCCTCTTCATTTCCTGTTTGACATTTTCTAGCTTCCACACTGATGTAGAGTTCTCACATTACATGCCCCAATACGGATTTTCGTTAGTTTCTAAACAGTCGTTTGATAACGGTCGGGTCACACCTGTTACACAGGAGGACCTCTAGCGGGCGAGGGGTCCTTTGAATAGAAGCAAGAATCCGACTAACGACATTCCTCTGATAATTAGAATTGTGGCCATCCATGATTATTCGTGGAGAAATTTGAGTGAAGTGGTTCTCCTTTACCTTCTTCATCGCAGCTTGCAAGCCAGAACTGGGGTTACCAGCCTGCCAGATAATTGAGAAAAGCCGTTGTCAAGTAGCTTGGATCCTCCGCCTTATTCTCATACTGCGTAACTGCTTCCTAGCACAAGGCATGGCTAGGCTTATTTAAAGGTGACTTAAACTTGCCTTCTACACAGCAGGTCAACAGAGATAGATCATTTTTGTTGCAAAATCGGTGCGACCCGACAGTGCCGACCCCTTCTGTGTTGTGGTTCTGTTTAATCATCTTTCAAGACACGGCGAGGTAGGTGAGAAGTATTTTTGGACCCCTTTCCAGACCATAAATTACAATAAATTACCTTTTATTGATGCAGTAATTAATAAGAAACCTACGATAGCACTTGTAGATAAAGCTTATTTTACAACAGTAATTTATTGTAGATATGTTAATCACTGGAGTTGTAAAATTGGTATTTTAGCTTTTAATCGAAATAAAATTGGATGCATAGGTGTGCATTGGTTGAAAGTTACTGTTGATAATGAATGCCTGGCAGCAGGGGCAGAGTACAGCCTAAAAGAGTAGTTAATTAAACAAATTTAGGAGGCATATGATAAGTGTGGCTTTTGACAGGGTTTTGCAAGATATACATCATAAAAGACAATCAATCACTCGAATAACTTCGTCATTGCCAGTCCTAAACCAGGTTGAGAGAGAAGGAAAGTTGTGGTGTGGGCTAGCAACCCACATATAAAAAAATAAAAATATCTCCTGAAACCAACACCAGAAAGATCAACACTGCAGATGAAAGGATGAACACAGTGGAAAGAGAGGTGGAGAATTACAGCATGTATTGGGTGATAGTTAGTAACACAATGATGGACAGGGACTGGAAGCAGAAAGCTAGCTCCGGTAACCACATTGCCTTTTTGCGAAGAGATGGCAGCCAACACGATAGAGGGGTGTCTTTGGTTATGAACAAAAGGATATACAAAAGCCTGCTGGAAAAAAGACTACAATGAGAGATTTATGTCAGCAAGAACCAACTCCTCGTATCAAATCATTCAGTCATCGTCTGTTACGCAGCTACTAAAGTGACAGAGGATAGAGGAAGCTTTCTGTGACCAGTAGGTAATAGAAAACATTCAATGTGCACGATGTCTTACTTGTCATTGACGACGTTAATGCAAAGGGTGGCGGTGACAATACTGGTATGGAATCCACTATGGAATCTTATAAATGTGGCACCAAGAACAACAAAGGAGAGCAACCGGTCAAGTTGTGCAAGAATAACAACTCGATCATTAGTGGCTCTATTTTCCAACACAAAGATCTACACCAGGTGGACCTGGAATTTACTTAAGGGTCATATCAAGAACCAGATAGACCACATTCTAATCAGTGGGAGATGGAAGGGCAGCCTGAAAAATGCGAGAGCTATAAGAAGGGCAGGTGTTAATAGTGATCATATCTTGCTCGTCGGGAGAGCAAAGCTAAAACGTAGAAAAATTTACAAAGCCATGCAGAGGCAAACCCGTTTAAAGGTGGATAGACTAAAAAACCAAAAATTGAAGAGAAGTTTTCACATGGAGCTGGAAAACAGATAAAAGTTACTTAATGACCAGGAGAAACCATTAACTTATTAAACCACCAGATACTGGAAAATGGAGAGAAGGTGTTATGAGTCAAGCGTTGGAATAAAGAAGAGTGGCTATCCAAAATTAGACAAGATTCAGATAGAATTTCTAAAAACAAAGCAACAAGTTAACTCAACAATTGTGACACGTTTTGAAAAACATTTGGTAATCAAAAATAGCCTCTGGCGATTGGAAGGTGGGGGTACCTTGACCTCATAGACTTTAGCAATTAAAGTGGGAAAATGCTTCTGTCAGTGACCAGCAAGACCCTTAGCACCGTTGTTTTGAGCAGAATAACCAAATTAGTAGGCCAGAAACTGAGACCAAACCAGGCATTTTCCAGGAGAGGAAGGTATTGTGCAGTTTGTGTATTTACAATTCGTCAGATTGTCAAACAGAGTCATGAATGGAATGCAACAGTTTACAAAATCCTCATCAACTTTGTACAAGCCTTTCACTGTGTACACAGACCAAGTGTGGAAGACACTTTCGAACTATGGGATCCAAAACAAAATTTGTTCCATCTTCATGATGGTATACCCGGACGTCTGTGCCAGAGTAGCTCTGAATCGACTAGCTCATGAAAGAAAACACTAAGAAGGTAAGTCGAGGACTATACTAGACACTATTTTCCAAAACACTGAAAAATCTCAATTTTGCAACTGATATTGCACTTCTGACACAAAGTTATCAAGATGCCCAAGCAAAATCCGGACAATTTTGCTTTCTTAGAAAAACAGATTGGCCTAACAATAAATCTTAGCCAGAAAGACAAAGATCATGAAAGGGGGTGCAGGTATAGCTCAACCAGTTACTATTAACAGTGACAATGTAGACAAGTTGAATGCTTTTTGTTCCTTGGTAACATGATAGTAGTTGATGGGAACTCAGAGAAAGATCACCAGACTAGAATCTCTTAAGCAGGGGCGGCTTTTGTGGGATTGCAACCTCTCTGGAACTCATTCAGCCAGAAAATAGAAAGAACTGGCACAACCCCTTTTTCAGTTAGTATAAGACGCAGTGATGGGGTTGGATAGGACACACTCTTTCCACGGAAGAAATGGCAATCAACAAGGTTTTCATGCATTGGATAACTGTAAGAAAGATGAAAAAGAAAGTTTTGAAAAGAAAAGGAGACCTGGAGTAGATCAATGGGTAAAGAAATGCAAGAAAGTGTGAACATGAGCTAGGAACGGACGGCATTGGCGGACTCTGCTCCAGACCCAACGCGAAGAGGATAAGAAAGTAACTNACTGTGTACACAGACCAAGTGTGGAAGACACTTTCGAACTATGGGATCCAAAACAAAATTTGTTCCATCTTCATGATGGTATACCCGGACGTCTGTGCCAGAGTAGCTCTGAATCGACTAGCTCATGAAAGAAAACACTAAGAAGGTAAGTCGAGGACTATACTAGACACTATTTTCCAAAACACTGAAAAATCTCAATTTTGCAACTGATATTGCACTTCTGACACAAAGTTATCAAGATGCCCAAGCAAAATCCGGACAATTTTGCTTTCTTAGAAAAACAGATTGGCCTAACAATAAATCTTAGCCAGAAAGACAAAGATCATGAAAGGGGGTGCAGGTATAGCTCAACCAGTTACTATTAACAGTGACAATGTAGACAAGTTGAATGCTTTTTGTTCCTTGGTAACATGATAGTAGTTGATGGGAACTCAGAGAAAGATCACCAGACTAGAATCTCTTAAGCAGGGGCGGCTTTTGTGGGATTGCAACCTCTCTGGAACTCATTCAGCCAGAAAATAGAAAGAACTGGCACAACCCCTTTTTCAGTTAGTATAAGACGCAGTGATGGGGTTGGATAGGACACACTCTTTCCACGGAAGAAATGGCAATCAACAAGGTTTTCATGCATTGGATAACTGTAAGAAAGATGAAAAAGAAAGTTTTGAAAAGAAAAGGAGACCTGGAGTAGATCAATGGGTAAAGAAATGCAAGAAAGTGTGAACATGAGCTAGGAACGGACGGCATTGGCGGACTCTGCTCCAGACCCAACGCGAAGAGGATAAGAAAGTAACTTATTAATTAAATAGTCTGAGCAGTAAATTTATATCCCTTACACTTCCTTTTTCTAATCTGTTTTAAATAGGAATCTGAAAATTTTGCTTCTTTGATTTGATTTTTTTTTTTATTAAACCGTTTTATCCTTTTTTAGCTAGCAATATCAGAAGTAGCTTAATAACTTCTTCTTTTTCTTTTTTTCTGACTTTTCCCTTGTCAGTGGCCGTCGTAGCGAATATGGCAACTCCACCGTCTACGGTCCTGTGCATCCTCCTTCTTGAGCTCCTTCGCTGCCATGTCTTCTCTGAAGTTGTCCTTCCACCTGCGCCACGGTCTCCCCGTCTTCTTAATAACAAATTTCTAAATATTAAATATTTTCGGGGAAAATATTTAATGGAAAAATTACTAAAAATACCAATTTTTCATACAACGATTATTTATTGCATTAATGAGTTTAAAGATTTTGTTCACTACCCCACCTCTTAAGCTGCTACTTGTACCATACGTCCCCTCTTAAACCCATAATAGCACATAGTAATGCAGAACATGGTACTACAAAAACTAGGTTTAGATAGCAGTTAAGTGTCACCTGATGGTACTTATTTAAAATTTTGATGAAATAAAGAGACTTTATTTGCTTCAGATTTCTTGTTTTCATCAGGAAAACACTTTGTTAAATCAGATGTGAATATATATATATATATATAAACAAAATACGAAATACAAAATAACTTGTCATTAGACACTTACAATGTATAGCTGCTATTAAAAATAGTATCCATCAGAAAACAGGGCCAAGAGAGAATAGGCATTATTCCCTTCTCCGTTTTCCCCAATGGAAATCTACGGAAAAAAACTCGAATACAGACTCTCTTGTCCTCCCTGTATATTTTTTATTAGGGATTGTCTCCGATCTTGCTTTAAGCTCGTTTGAAAATTATGGCTTAAGTTACTGTTTTGAACTCCCTGCAATGCAAAAAATTGGGACTTTTTAATTGCATTCGCGTCCCAAAACGTGATCCAATAGAGGTCTTTAAAATAAAAAAAAGAAAAGTAACCTTGTGAAAACAGCAACTGGTTACCTTGGTTACGTTCCGGCACTGCCCCTGCCTGACAGCACCAAAACTAGGTGCTGATGTTATTGATCAGTTGAGACGTGTCACTTTTAAATCTGGTAACTAAGGTGTATTTTGGAGATAGTGGTTTAGTCGGTCAGAGAAATAAAAAAATTAATTAGGAGTGATAACAACTTTTACACAACTGGTAATGAAAATGCAAAATCTGGTAATATTGAGGTAGTAAGTCAGGAAATGGGACACATTAAAAATGAGTGTTGTTCAATATATGTTATTGAAGATCCACATTTTCATGCTGACAGACAAAAATCGATTCTCAATATTTTGAAGAAAACAAACAAGGAACCTGTTTACGTAAAGAATGAAATAAATTGTTATGATAAAAAGTTAAATGGTTGAAAGATTGGATTGTTGAAACCACAGTAAGTTGCTCAAAAGGCTGATAAAGGATCCTATTGTTTTGCACTTGGAGTTTCATCATCTCTCCGTCAAAAATCAATATATTCTCCAAAAGTCTCAATCCATTGCAGCCTTCCTCAATGTCATCACTGAGCGATTGCATTATGCTCTTGGCTGTCTTGGCAAGGCAAGGACTATTGCAGCTGATATCTTTAAGGTGTATGATAAGGTTTGGCATTATTAGCCTAGTCCTTCAACTGAGATATTTCAGGTGAAATTTTGAAAAAAAATATCTTTTCTAAGCAACCACTTAACCAAACTTGTCATTTACAGCCAATATTTNGGAAGGTATTGTGCAGTTTGTGTATTTACAATTCGTCAGATTGTCAAACAGAGTCATGAATGGAATGCAACAGTTTACAAAATCCTCATCAACTTTGTACAAGCATTTCACAGTGTACACAGACCAAGTGTGGAAGACACTTTCGAACTATGGGATCCAAATCAAAATTTGTTCCATCTTCATGATGGTGTACCCGGACGTCTGTGCCAGAGTAGCTCTGAATCGACTAGCTCATGAAAGAAAACACTAAGAAGGTAAGTCGAGGACTATACTAGACACATTTAAGGTTTGGCATTATTAGCCTAGTCCTTCAACTGAGATATTTCAGGTGAAATTTTGAAAAAAAAAATCTTTTCTAAGCAACCACTTAACCAAACTTGTCATTTACAGCCAATATTTCTTTTATCTTCTCTATAAATTGTGTTGTTACTTTTTTCTTTTCATAAATAACCTTTCAAAGACTGTTAAAAGTGAAATTGCTGTCTTTGCGCATGATACCTTTCTACGACTTATGCTTTAAGAGTAAATGTCTTCTTCAAATAATCTAGCTTTGCTGTTTTTCTTTTTGAATCTATTATTGCTTGGAGTTTTTAGTGGCTTGTCACTTTTAAAGCTAATATAATTAAGCATTTTATTACAACTCGACATAAATTTGCCAACCTGTTTTTGTCCCCATTGCTGGTTTCTCTCTCTGAGACTAATCATTTAAACTTCTTAAACTTTTTTAACACTCTTTCCTGAGGTCAATACGGTGAAGTAATTGCCAAGTCCGTTGTAATAAAAAGAGGTACTTCCTACTACTCCTACACGTAGCTTTCTCCTGAAGCCTTCATGTCTAAATGACATTAGTCAGACCTTACATGAATTATCATTGTTATTTTAAGGCTGGAGCTTCTGTATACTTTCGAGCTTCTTTAATCGTACTCAAAATAGTATAGAAAACATTGTCAGATCTTCTCGTTGAGGTCAATTCGAATCCCTTTCTGTTTGCCGTAATTTTGCATATCTCTCTTTATTACTCCGGTATTCCCATGTTACAATGAGCTTTCTCCTCTTGTTTTTACCTTGAAACTCATCATCATCATCATCATCATCATCAAATACGCCTTCCGTCGTTTGTCGACATTGCGTTAAAATCCAATATTTATTGAATTTTATTTACACATTCCTCGGAAGAGTTTTGCCGTGTCACCGACCAAATCCATTCAACTCTTCAGGTGGTCTACAAGTATTACTGCAGCCGAATTCTGCCTCAAAAGCAGTTTGCACAAACCTTACTTTCCTGCTAGCTTCTTCCCACTTTGGAACTATGTTCTAAAGCTTTCCAAAAAGTTTGATCTTCCTTCATTTAAGTCCTTTGTTAACGGTCATCTTCTTTCGTTTCTGTACTTAACCTATTCTGTTCCCTCTCTTTACTCCTGACAAAACTAAATGGCCACTTGTAGGCTTGTCAAGCGTGAAAAAGAATCTAGAACAAAAGTTTTATACCATCAGAACTTCAGAACATCAGAACTCGAGCATAAGAACTAGTAGAACAAATCTAAACAATAGTCTTCCATACCACATCTCATATTATCACCAAATTCTGAGGCAAAGTTTTGCAAATTTTTGCGCAGAACACAACAGAAACATCCAATACCAATTATTTTTGGTTTGTTTGTTTGTTTTAACGTCATTTTCCCCCAACAATTGAGACTCAGATGGTGCCCTTCTGAGGGATTTTTGTTTTGGGACTTGGTATTTTTAGTTTCTACCGACAATGGATTTCTTGACTTTATTGCATATAGCTGGTGTTAAGTAACAGGATATTTTCAAACAAGTGTTCTCTGCTCTACCAGTATAATAATCATGAGGAGTTCAACTTTCATAGATGACAGTAAATCGTCAGAAGATGGCTTGATAATAAACAAGAAGTGACTTAACATTTCCTTTGTGTTTGGGTGACTCACTGTGTCACATCATGTCTACATTTTCATGCATATATAGTACAATGATTTTATGGTCATAGTCCTTCACTAAAGGGGGTCATGCATCCCCTAAACTGAACATTTGGATACATTTAATGTAAACGTACATAAATATTCTGTCTTATTTGCTTTTGACGACATTTTTCCACTACCTGTCTTTGCTATTCCTCCTCTCAAACTGAAAAAAAACTTTTACATTTGTGAATCTTGTTAAGAGTTCAAAAGAAAAATTGCACACACGACCCGACATGTGGTTTTTTCTTATTGTTGTACAGTAAAACGGTACTTTTTTGAGATCATGAATCTGTTTCGAATTTTGAAAGGTTTAACAAGGCAGATCTTTTAAACCAGATCCCTATCCAACCAACACTAAGCTGGTGAGTGTAACTACAAAAAATGTTTGATAACTAGAAAGACTATTTGTTCAATTGCTTGTTTATCGACTGATTTCTTCGTTCTCCAATCTATTCAAATGTAGATTAATTTCAACACAATTCTATTGAATGAAATTGATAAAACCTCTCTGCAATGTGCACAAATTTGCCAATCATAAAAATGTATTAAAGCAGGAGATATTAACTGATCCATGATATCTGAAATCTGGTCAGGAATTAGTTACTTTTAGAATATTATTGGAAAATAAAATAACACAACTTTTTGTAAATCTGAATACTTTGAAAAATTTTGAAAATCAGCAAAAAGCACGTAACCTCGAAGGAAAAAACCCAACTATATACAAGAATCCAAAAAACATGACCGGTTCTTTTACAAAAACGCCCATCATATTCATATTTTTGCTGGAAATAGTGTTCACTTTTAAGAGTGCAAAGCTTTGCAATGTATAATTGTACTTTCTTAACACAATTGGAAGTATGAGGAGAAAATAAGTTTTTTTTCGTTATAGTAAGTAATCCTTTCATTAAAAACAGCCGTTTATTAAATAGGTTGGTTGATAGCATTTAATAAATCTGATATTTTTAGGAATCAACTCGAAAAATTACTGGTTGTTTTGAACAATCATCTATACTTTTAATTTTTTTTTCCCTATGATTAATTTAATTCAACAAATACATTGTGTTTCCTTTCGAAAAACAAAAAAAAATTACACCTGTCATTTACAACTTCTGTGCAAGACCTCTACGTGACATATTAACACAAAAAAGATAACTTTTGACAACTTTTAAATAGAAAAAAAAGAAAATAGACATCAACAGAAAATAGAATTAGTAAAAATTTAATTATAGGATTATAGGATCAATAAAGTTAGATTTATTATTATTTTATTTATTATTATTTATTATTTAGATCAAGTAAATCGAGATTGTATCGATAGATAGTAGAATACAATTATATAGAAAAAGTCAAAAAAAAAAAGAAAAACAAAATAAAAAGAACAGCATTGAAGATAGAAAAGGACCTTGCAATCCTATAACAGTGCAAAAGTTTAGTGAATGCTATACCAGCTAGCATATGCCAATAAAATATATAAATTCCAGATTAAATATTAGCCAAAAAATCATCAATTGTCTTCCCCATTTCCAACTTCTTTTCCATCTCCACAAGAGTACTCACACCATCAATTACTTTCTGAACAAGTTCAACCTAATAGGTCAAAAAAAAAAAGAAAATAATGATCTAAATACATGTGTGAATTGGTGAAAAACAAATTCCATTAGTAAAAAGAACTGAGCATTAAACCCATCCCAATTAATGATATAATAATACATTAATTTTATACACTATGCGTTTCTCACTCCAGACCTATATTTGCCTATGTTACACCCACATACGAGCACCTCTGTCCTGCCTTTAATACACATCTAGTTATTGTTGACAGTCACTAGTTTAACAAGGACAATTTTCTTTACAATTGCATTTGAAGTTTATTGGGTCGAAATTCAACCATAGGAAGTTCAAACTAAAAAAAACTTTTCATGTCAAACGAAAGTAATGGATAAACAAGAGGTATAATAATTCCAAAGGTTGTCGTAAGATTCCAGTGCTTATTAAATGTTCTTAAGCAGTGGGTCTCAAATAGCCTCTGATAACCAAGTTTAATTCCTAGCCTGCTTGAGTCGTTTAGTTTCCCGTCGTTTTTATGCTTGAATCCTTTCCCTTGGCCTGGTACGCCGCAAGGCAGCGGAGGTTTGAAGTCAATGTTTTCCTACTCTTAAATAGAATACCTTTCCAGCTTAACGAGTCACCATCTACCCAAAGCATCTGGGTTTTAGGTGCCAAAGACCTGCCTTCGCCTCTTTTCCTATAAAAAAAGCAGTTCTGCCAGGCGTAAACCCTAATGATAAATCCGACGTCGAAGCCTAAGGCAGTTTCTTATTGAGTTCAACATCGTTGTGGATGCTCTTGCTGCAGCGCCAGCGCCAAACTGTAGCAACCCTGCTATTCCTTGGAATTGGTCAATGACGTGGAGAGGAGGTTATACTGCATGGATAAGATCTCGTTTCCCATATCATCCTGGCAGGGCTTGAATCCTACCAATGATCAACATTGGGACAGTTAGAATTTTCGTCCATGGTAATCACAGACGGACAGCGGCTGATATAATAATTTATCGAAAGTTAAAGTTACAAAACAGGCTTACAAACAATTGAAAAAAAAAATTCGAAGCAATAGCAACCTGTTTTTTGACTTCCTGAAGAAATGAATTGTTACTATGGTTTCTTCTCATTTTGGTTGTTTAGTCTAGTCGAGTGCTAGCCAAGATTTTTGTACGAGTTCAACTTTGATAGATGGTGGTAAACCATCAGAAGATGACTTGATTTGACAAAAAAAGCCTTACCAAATTCGACTAAATTTGCATTCCCTTTGTGTTCGAGGGTTTCGCTGTGCTTTCTTTTGTTCAATTTTTCCTTGTGTGAGAGCACAACATTTACGTTCCACATGGTGCAAAGATTTTATAGCCGCAGTCCTGCACAGGTGGCATGCAGTCCATGCATGCCCTGCTAATGGCTTCTATCATTTACAAGAGGATTTTCATCTTCCATGAATAATCATATGGTTGATTATTCTTGAGGAATACTTTCATTCTGCTAAGCTTGGTTTACCTCAATTAAAAGTCTTCGCCTGGACGCTTTAAATCTCTGCCACAAAACAAGGCCACACATGCTGATATGTGTTCAATAACAAGTTTTTCACCTCTATCTTTTAATTTTCTGTTAACAACAATTGCATATTGTTATCCTTTGCTCTGGGCATATATATATATATATATATATATATATATATATATATGTGTGTGTGTGTGTGTGTGCGAGTATTTGTAATAACTATGAAAAAACAAAATATCAAGAATATTATTGTCAAGCCAATTACGGAAGTTATCAAAAATTGATATCAGCTGTGATCCCTATCACATTACAATCCAATATATGTTGAGGATTGTACATTGCCATTAATGCAGTATGGGCTATTACGGAGACCAATTCTGTGCATAAAATTAGCATAGCGACCATGTCCAGAACAAATACAGTTCAAAAGGACCTAATTGCTCCGTTTAGGGTTATAACTAGGCGGTTTTTATGTTTGTAACGATACCCAAGTAGTTTACGGCGAGTCTTTTCAGTAGGCAGCAGTGACTGAATGTTTTAGATGCAGTATTTTTTAGATGTTGTTTAAAAGACAAGATAAAATTAAGAGATACTCCTATATATATCTTAACAGAAGTATAAAATGTATTTCTTGATCATCTGTTCTGACTTTTAGCCAGCAGTTAGAGATGCGATTTTCAAAATGGAACACACTGTACACGGATATATAACAATGATAGTAAGTTTGTTTTATAAGCTAAGGTCACTTGTTTCTTTATCTGACTAAATGTTTCTGGCACACCTAAAATATGAAATAAGTCTCAATAGTTAATATATTGATGTTTTTTTACATCTTATTTGTCTAGAAAAGCATGATGGTCTTATCACACTATCACATCATAATTAAACGGTGATGATTTGTTTGTAAGTAAGTGTTATTTCCAGGTCATCAGCCTTATTTGGGGTGCAACCCTAGCAACAATAGTAGGTTGGACACTCATTCATCTTTTCCTAATTATTTACAGTTGTTTTTCATCAAACTGTTCCTTTTCCAATATTATCATAAGTGGATCTCGATATATTGGAGTAGGATTTATTTAAATTTGCTATAGCTCTTTGAAACCATGAACTTGACAAATTCCTCCCTTTCCTGCTTAAATCTTTCTCTTTAACAAGTCCAATTTTTCTTTGGGAAAATAAAACTCTCGGATGGTATTTGAGGTGGACATCGTCTTCAGTTGCATTGTAGGTTCCCCTACAGTAAAAGTTTATATTGTGATTTCAGAGTTTCAAAACACTCACTGAAGAACTGTCACTCTTTCTTTAACTCTATTGTTTCTGGAGCTATACAATCCTGTAAAATATCTAGATTTAATACACATAAAAGGTTTTACGAAAATATTTAACTTACTGGAAGTATTCTGATTTATAAACCTTATAATTATCTATCACTCAGTGGTTGTATATTCTGCATTTTTAAACAAATAGTGTTAGAGATTCGCTAGTACCCTTACTATTGCTGTTATATTTCTGAAAAACGTATGTAACGTCATGTTTTAGTTCTTCCGTGTACAATTTTCTTTTCGGGTCACCTTTACACCACTCCATGGCTGTACAGTTTTATTACTGCCAGATATCTTATGGAACACTGCACGGTGCCACAATACAGTGTGTGGCTTTGTGTGGACAATGCTTTGATATTTTGTTTATAAGAAAGTTTAGTTCACATATATTAATATTTTTGCCGAGAAGCTTCTTGTGTTAAAATGAACTATCAAGGTAGCGCTTAAATTAACTCCATCTTTTACTTTTACAGAAAACTAGGTAGTATTAATAAAAAACGAGGAATACTGATGTTAAAAGTCTTGGACAATGAAAACAATTGATGTTGATAAAAAATCAGAGAAAGCAAAGTTGATTTTAAAGAATGAGATATTCTGATAGGACCTTTCAGGTATACAAATGTAACCTCGCCAAAAAAATCATTCTCATTCCATTAAAAAGCAAGTTGAGCTGCCATTCGTTTTGAAAGTAAGCGCAGTACAGAACTATGGGTACAACACTTTAAATCGGACGAAAAAGCAGTCTATTTTTCAGCATTTTTCGCTTTTTACGTTTCATATTGAGTAATCAGGGAAGTTTACAGTTGAATTCTAAGATTACAAATGCTCCTTGCTTTTCCACTAGACAGATTTGAAGCTCGTAGTTTCAATGGGGGCAGAGAAATCCTCTTTTGTCTAATATTGTTTGGGTTTTCACTAAAAAATACTTCCTCTATTTTTAAACATATTAAATCTCTACCTTACCTCAGAAAATCCCAAACGATCGAGATTTGAGATGTCAAAAGTACCTCCGACAGCCGCTGTATCTACACCACCTGTAAAGATATGACAAAATTAAGCATTGTTGAATTGCTGCTTCATGCATTGAGATTCCTCAAAATTAATCTAATTATTGAAAAATTGGACATTGTCTAACTCTGCCTTTGTAGGTGAGTAAACCTAGGAGAAAATACACACAAATTACTCTTCTGCAATGTAATTTGTCTGTATGACCACACGTAACGGAAGAAGAACTGAAATGGAATACAATGCATTTCAAGTAATCAGAAGAAAACACAAACCGAAAGCTATTAAAAACATTGTCATAACAAAGAAATAACAAACTCGATTGACCTGTTGTTCATATCCTGGGGCCGCGTTAAAAGTTTATCTGAGCTCATACCGATTAATTGAGCTTGAATGTTATTGCAAGCGTTGAGTGCAGCCTTTATAGAAGAACGAATTCGCTCCTGTTCAATAACGCTTTCGTCGTTAGTTTTAATTCTTTCTTTGTACTCCAAGAGCGTATCGACAGCACTGAGTTCAAGAGAGAACAATTTATCTATTGATCTGCCGGTACGTCCTCTTGCGGTGGAAAAAGAGGCGGTAGAACCTAAATTCCCAGCATCTTTTACTAAGATTTTGACCTCAGCTAAATTCCATTGAAGACCTGACATGTCTTTATCAGCAACTGAAGCAATGTCTCCAAGTTGGATTGTTATACTCTTTGAAGATTGGTTTGGGCAGTGGAAAACATGTTTTTGACAAAGGAAAGAAAGATATTCGTGCAGGGAGCATTGTTGAAAATAATTGAAAAGGAAAAAACAGTGTTTGTGCGGAATGATAACGTAATCTTGATTTCCTATACTGGGTTCCATAATCTCGTCTTTGTCGACTTTAGGGTGAAGAATCGAAATTATAGTAAAAGCAAAGACAAGATGATTCGGGGTTAGAGGAGGAAGATAATTTATGTCCGAAGTAAAATAAGTTGAGGGGCAACCATTAATCACAGCTTGAATTCATTTCAGCAATGCCAATAATTGTGAAAAGGGAATCAAGGATGGCCCAACCTCCTTTTGATTAGGCCAACCTCATATACTTCATATACTTCACTCCAACGTAGGATTTGACCTGTTATATACATAAATCGAATTCGGTGCTGAAAAAAGGCATTTCAAACTGTTCTGAAACTAAAAGATTAAAGATTTCTTCAAGGTCATTCTCTGCACGTTTGAATTTTTGTGCATTGTTTATAAACAGATTCGAGGTGCAGAATATCCGGCTCAATAGCGACAAAAGGTTTGTGAAAATAACATAATTGTTAACTTTTCAACAGTAGATTTGGATGGTATAACTGACAAAAGAAATTAAGACAAAAAAATTGACAGGCTTTGTTTTTTGTAAGCAGCTTTTGAGCTCATGTTTCTGGTCCCAATAATCTATAACGATCACTGTTTTCCGAATTCCACAGACTTTACTAATGAATATAATCTTACTGCAGATAACAAGAAACCATTCAAGCCTCCGCTTTTTGTTTGACCCCTACATTTCTTATCAAAGAGAGCCATAAAAGATCAGCATATTAGTGTCACCAACTGGTCTGCCTTGTTTCTTGGCTTGGCAAAGACTGATTAGACATTCAGATAATGAAAAAATGCTCCACTTGATTGATTTCCTAGAGAATGACTAAGGAATTAAGAGTATTGCGAGTTGAAAATACAATTATATTGATTAAGCATATTAAATATCGTTATTCTTATACATTTGTTGCTACCCCGCTGTTATAAACTTTAATACGAATGTAATTTCTTTCCTTGGGCGGCTTCATTGTAAAAAGCTCTCAAAAAATGTGGCCAAAAAAGATGATTTGTCAGGGGTAAGCGAGCTACAATATTAAGAATATCTCACCTGTTCCTCTCTTTTGTAATCTCAACTTTGACAAAATACTGTCAAATCTCTTATCCTGTTTCAAAAAAAAAGATTGTCTTAAACCGAAGATATGGTACAGCATAGTGACAACCAAGAAAATCTCAAAGTTAAAAACTTGAATTGAAACCATCAAACAATATCAATGTGATCTAACAGGCAATATTTCAATCTCCATCCTTTCCACTGATGATGGTTATATTTGGAAGCATATTTGTCCTGCGCCACCTAACACAGAGTGGACATCAAGAAAACGAAAAGGTTCTATTTGAGCCGATTATTGACTAGAATGGGTGCAAAATCGCAGAATTTTGATGAATGAAACATGAAAATTTGTACAGAAATGTTTATTGCATATGATTGATATAAAAAATAAAAATGACTATCAGACCTTTTCCTTGTGTCAGCAAAAATTATGTTTTATTCAAAATTTCTTCTTTTAAGGAAATGATATCTTATTTGACATGCTCTGATGTCTGCCAATGTTACTTCTAAATTTTTGACTGTAGAATACATAGTGTTTTTGGATTATGTGCCAAAATTGATGTATATTATTTTTCCTGAATTCCTGAACTTAACAAAACTAGAGAATTCAAACGTTTCAAGCTTCTTATTTCCTTAAATGTCCTCTTTTCATGTTGTTGAATCATGGTAAATATTCAGTCCACCCACAATGCATATAGATACTCTTTCTGCTGTACCAATAAAGCGAAACGGTTTTTGATATTTTTTAATGTTCAAGTGTACTTCCAATCGCAGAAATGTAAACTGTGAAAAGCAGTGAAAGGAAATTAATCAAATTTTCAACAAATACATCAAAGAAAATAGGCAGAGGGACATCTCTTTCCTACAACCAAAATAATGTGTGAGCACCTGTATTATGAGTTTGGAAAGAACGGCAAAAGGCTTACTGATACTGAAGGAATTTAGAGAAATACTAAGGAAATATTTGAAAGAATTATTAGATTCTATAAAGAATTGGAAATTTTATATAACAATAACAACTGTCGTTTTTATTGATCTTTAAATCTGAACTTATAGTAAGTTATAGCTGACAACTCTGTGCAGAGCTGGGACGATGTAGCCTTTGTAACTTGGATATCAAGCATTCTTTTCTATTTAATTATGTTTTTGATTTTAACTACATAAGTTTTAACTCACTTTTTATGTGGTTGGTGGTGTATATTCCTAATTAATATTTCGTTCAAATGTTGGTAGCTTTTTAGATGAGAGCAATAAGAAAGGTTTTGATGACTGTATTCAAACAACATTTCAGGGAGACAAAAAAAACCCCAAATTTTTATTTGCATGCTTTTCAGATTACAATATCTTGTAATTAACCCTAGGTAGCTGCTAAGGCCCACTTATTTCTTTAGTTATGTTTTGATACTTGGTTAAGTTCTTAGTCTATTTCTTAATTCCAGTTAAGAGTATTTTTTGCTGATATGTTTAAATTTCTCTCCAAAACATTTAAGGGATGATACGTTGGTTTTGCTTTGTCCTAAAATCTTTTGTATCAACGTTAAGTCTATGATAGAGCAATGGCAGAACTGTCCACGTCGCACCCTTAGGTAATGGGATTTCTACGACTGCCACCACCACCACCACACACACACACACACAACACTATCTATCCAATTTTCTGAAATCAACAGCGCAAGAAAAATTCACAGTAGGACCTTTGTAGGTACCGCCCTGACAGTTGTCCCTGCAAATGTTTTCGTCACCCAATCGGCCAACTCTTGCAGCCGTATGCAACTATCTCCTTTGTGACGTTTTTTGATTTCAGGAACGTCACAGAAAGAGCGACAATAACACCATTCTATAGCCAGTATAGTTCATGTTACCAAACGAACACATAGTCAGTATACCAGTGCTATTCTGGACTAAGCGAATACTGTTATAAAGCTACTACTATTTCAGATGCCGAGCAAATTAAGCTATCAATAATTAAATTGAGCAATGTTGTAGTAATACTTTTCTCCAAACCACTAAGAGCCAAATGAAGTACCCCTCTCTCTGTGTCCCACAGAAAAGAAAAAAACACCGATGATTGCAGACATTGACAGGCATAGAATGCGACAGATTTACGTGGAAAAGAAAGAGGGAGAAAAAATGGGAAGAATTTACCTTATCAGAGCAGGAGTGCAAAATCAAGAGTATTGGTCCAATCTTGAGGTATAATTCTCCAGAGATCAAAGAATGTCAAAGTACAATATCGAAAGTATGTGACCGTATTCAATAAAACAACGATATTAGGACAAAAGTGTCAGATAATATATACCAAGGAAGTTGTAAGACTTTGTAGATACTAATAAAGACAAACTTTACGTCTAAAAGAGCATGGAAGCATGGCAGAACATTTACAAGTTGTTATGAAGATAAAGCTCCACCAAAGCAACACAAGTTAATAGCATAACAAGAAATAAAAAAAAACAAAAAACTAAAAAGCAAGAAATAACAATGGCAATAATAAGTTAAATAGGAATAATGACAACATACACTCGAATTTATTTATTCGTTTGCGATGACTGACTGGGACTTGGTGGGTTTTTTTCTTGTAACTCAGCACAGAAAAGCAACAACATTGTGGTTGGTCGTATTCAGGAACGTGGGTATCATACAGTGTGATCCAAACTGGTCCTCCCTCTTCAACTAATAACTTCCAAATTGAAATGAAACCCTCTGTTCTCGTCTGATTGCCTCTAACCTAAAAACTAAACTGAGTGCAGCCTAATGTCAATTTGTTTATCATACATTTGTTTAATCCTTCTTTCTTGTCTCTTTCAGCCTTCTTTTAGTCTTCGACCTTCTCACTGGCCCTCTTTCTCTTTCTTTCTTTATATCGGTGTCTGTTCTCTGTGGCTCTCTGTCTTTCTCTGGCTGCTTATTTCTCTCTTTGTCAACTTTTCTATTTTCCTTTTCATACAAAAATAAAGCCTTTACTAGGAGTGGAAATCTCTGCATTACAAAAAGTGAATTTATTAAAAAACCAAAATATTGGTTTGAATGATACACTAAAGGAAATTTCTTGAAAATATGATGCTTTATCTATACAAAACAAAGAAATGTTGGTTTTAAAAGCAAAAAAATATATTACTTACCTTGGCTAAATTTGGTAGCTTTACATGAACACCGGCACGGAGACCAGTACCAAGGTTTGATGGGCATGTCAAGATATAGCCAAGATGTTCATCCCACATAAACGATGCTCCTTGCTTCTTGACATTACTTTCAACTTCGTTCAGCCCTTTGCAAAAGCGAGCAAAAACTTCTTTCATATTTCCTCCTTTTTGCATGGAAATAACACGAGTGTGGTCTTCTTCATTAATCCATACCAAGAAATTCTTGTTTTTATTATGAAAAATTCCGCGAGCATCAGGCCAATCTCTTGCCATCCCAGCGCAAGTTAGCAGAGGAGAGACTGGTTTGTCAAACAAGAAATGGTCTTGAATCAGACGATCTTGATCTTCGTCAGTCATATTAGATAACGGATAATAGGATCCCTTTAGTTCACCTTTGAAAAAGATTCAATATAGTTATTGTAACTTCTTTTATATTATAACAATGTAATCTACAATATGAAAGATAGAATTAGTGAACCTAATTGGAAAATTGATCAGACATTATTGCATTCTGCAAATTCCATTAAAATCAAACTTGTTCATGGTAGACAACTTTGACTCTACGAACGAATTATCGACGATGTTGTAGTTTTCCCGTGTTTTACAAATGTGATACGAGACCAACACAAAATTACAAAATATCGCATGTCTCAGACATCTATCAAAAAAGCAAGACTTCAATTTGTATTCTTTCGCTAATCTTAAAGGACCCAGACATCAATCCACACTACAACCGACAAAATTTCAGCCATGGAAGGGAAAAAGAAAAAGTCATCTGCATTTTCCCAAAGATTTGTTCATGGCTTTTTTTAGACCTTTGCCTCCCTGAGCAGGCAGCTAAAAGCTGTTTCCTGCCCTAACTTGATAGTATCGGCGTATCTTTTCTTCTTTAATTTACTCATTATCACTATCGACTGCTATGTGTTTGTCCCAAAACAGCAGTACTGAAGTAATAGGTTCCATTCCCTAATTTCAAAATCGACAAATTGTGTTTTTCTTGTATATTCAATATTCACTATGACAAAGGATACTCCAGGATCCATCTATTGTGTCCTTCAGAATAAATAAGCTAACTGCGTTTTATTTGCAATTAAATCATTGTCAGTTGCACCCTTGCACCCATATCTCTCTCTCTTTCTCTCTCTCTCTCTCTCTCTCTCTCTCTCTCTCTCTCTCTCTCTCTCTCTCTCTCTCTTTCTCTCTCTTTCCCTCTGTCACAAAACACAATCTTTCTTCCTCTCAACATTAGTTATTGTTATTTTTCTCATTATTATTATTATTATTATTATTATTATTATTATCATCATTATTATTTCTATTATCATCATCATCATCATCGTTACTAATTTAAGTCCCGCTATCCCGCTCTACATGTCCCTTATTTTTTAGATACAAAATATAACATTTTGTACCCTCAAACCCCCCCCCCCCTAATGTTCGTAGTTCTGAATTATAGAAAAAGATTTTGTTGATTACTATAACCTTGACTTACGTCACACAGTACTTACCAGTTAAGGACTGAAGGGCATTAGTAGCAATTTTCTCTACTTCTCGTCTTTCAGCTCTTGTACAATGTGGCGGCAAAGCATAGCCACGAATACTTCTACCAGTGCGAACGCGAGATGACAAAACATATTTTTCGTCAAATTTACCACCACAAATTTTAGATGCATCCAAATCAGTACGATGCTTATCTGTTTTCTTAAACCCATTGTGCCTGTCTTCAATCACAGGATCGAAAAGGTCGGCAAATACTTCGTACGATTCTTCATCGCCAGCTACAAGGCCAACAGTGGAGATAAATGGGTGTCCTGGATTATCAACCCCCGTTTGAATTGCTTGATCGAGCGTAAAACCAGAAGGTGTTTTCTGCGATATGATAGAGGGAGAATAAAATACATTTTGACTCCTACATGTAACTCTGTTCATGATCAAAACACAAAACCACTTCCATTATATCACTGTTAAATTTAAAACAGATGTTACAATTCTTAAGGATACATAAGTTATACTAAAGAGATCCTCAGAAAGGTTATATTTCTCCTAGGCTGCACTATTAAAATTCAAATATTTACCCACATTGATTTGTATATAACTAATTAATTTTGACATTTATTAAATTTGTTCTACTTACATAACAGCTAAATTTGTAACATTTTTCAAAACTTATTTTTAAAAATAAAGTTTGGGTAGGTTTCTGCGAATTACTAAACTTTCAGGCCTGCAAAGAAAAAATTATGCCTTGGAGCAAAGGATATAGTGATTTTGATAGAGCGATTACGCTTAATACATTTTAACTGAACAAAAAAATATCGATCGGCGTTACTAAAGTGTCTTGTCAAATGTGAAACAAAATACATTTTATTCACTGAGAAACCGTGGTCTTTGCATTAATCACATTTTAATTGTACTCACCCTGTCTCTAAGCTTTGAATAAAGGCTTGGAGACAAATGATCAGCCATGCAATTGTTATGTTTGCGTAAATCGGGAAAATCTTCCATTGGACTGAACTGTTGGTAAGCTTGTCTTAGTGATTTAGTGCAGGCTGCTTGTGCCTGCATAGAAAGAGGTATGTTTCTTTTCTTATAGATACCTAATGTGGCAGCAGCTGCTGCTGCTCCGTAAGCAGCGGCTTTGAAAATGCGACTTGAAGCAACATTTTTTATGTAAAATGCCATTTTGATAGGTAAATTGTGACGTGGGGCTGGGTAAAGGTAAAGAGATCAGTGGAAAGTGTAATGCAACGACTGTGCTGTTTTGCTAACGCAGAATCTACTGGATTATGTCAAGAAAGGAAAACCTATTCATGTTGCTACGGTGAGATAATTTGACGTCAAAGTGTTTCGACGTAACGTTTACCCAAAATGCAATATAGTTTAATCACTTGATTGCAAGGGCTAGGAAATGGATGGGGATCATTCGAATAGTTTGCTCTTGGTGGTAGATACATTCAGGAAATATAAAAGGACTTCAGCATTGGGTAGAATTAAGATCAACTAGCGATTTATATGGAGTATACTATTATCTGCATGGAGGAGAAATCCACTAAAACTTTTAAAGCAAGACTAGTTTTTGTTCTGGGCAAAGCATTTGGCCTGTATTTTTAAACTCCAAAGGAATACAAACAAGAAATAACTGTTGTATTTGATGCTAGTCCTCTACCTTATCTCCCTTATTTCCATTTCATCACTTAAACCGTTCGCTTTCAATAAACCAATATACATTGTTATTCATTGATATTATGTTAATATTGTAAATCAGTTTTTCAACTGTTATTTAATCACACCACTGATTTGCGTCATCAAAATATATTTGACGAAGTTGTTCTAAGAGATGGCCTTTATTAACATACTTTAACGGTTACTTGGTTGGGATTATTTTCATTTACATTGTTTATGTCTTTTACTTTGGCTTTTTGCTTTTTATACTCATTTCAAAAACTAATAGTGTTAACTGATAGCAATACGCATTGTGTAACCGGTGCTTGCGTTTTTATGACAATAAAAGAAGAGGAAAACCCTTCTTTTTTACTATTGAAAAGTACTTAATTATGTGAGGAAAGAAACAATTTCTATCTCACAGAAGTGTTAAAAACATGCCATTTTCTTATTTTTTTAATTCTTTTATATTTCTTGTACGAGTTTTTTACTCCTTCAACAACAAATTAACCTCTTTCTTATGTATGTATGTATGTATGTATGTATGTATGTAGGTAGGTATATGTATACTCTATTTATATTTTGTATATATATTTTTAAGATGACACCAACTGTTTTTATCTAGACCTGTTTATGCATTGGTAAATAAGCGACTCATTTGCTAAATTGTCATAAAACAGAAAATAAATCGTAGCTGCTTCAGAACTTTATAAGAGGAGAAAAATACATACTTAGCCCTCCTCTTTCCCAGTGGAGCAAAGGTAGCACCAAATGCTCCATTACCTTACCCTGATGCTCGCATCTTCTTTCAATGAGACCTATGTTTCCCAGTCTGATATATTTCTCCTGTCAAAGTTCTTCTCCATTTCTATTTGAGTCTTCCTCTTTTCTTTTTAAGTTGTGAATTTAAAACAAGTGCCTTTTCTATTGCTTCCATCGTTACTTTGTTTCCTGTATTGATAAAAAACCTAACTTAATTTCTGTTTTCTTAATTCGGCGTCTTGGTCTAGCCCAGTGCCGATGAAAGAGATTTCAACTGAAATGGGTGCCTTTTTTTATTGCCTCTACCGTTACTTTGTTTCCTGTATTGATAAAAAATCTAACTTGACTTCTGTTTTCTTAATACGGCGTCTAGGTCCAGACGAGTGCCGATGAAAGAGATTTTAACTGGAATGAGTTGTTTTTATATTGCGATAACACACTAACACACTCACAATATCATTAGCCAAGTCTAAACCATGAACATGAGTAATTCACTGATATATACCCTAGTAAGAAGAGGATACATTGCAAGATAGGGCATGATGGAAACCTTAGCTAATTGTTCACCAGGTTATTCAACACAAAAATTCGTTACCTTTGAGCTCTGTTTCCTTAGGTCCAAGGTTTTCAAGATTCTCAAACTTAACTCTTTCCTGTTTTAGAAGCAGCCTATGTCTTGTCATTGCGTCTTAGAACCTGGAGCTTTTTTGGATGCTACTGGCAATAAAATTCACCTTTTACGTTTCTTCCATTCTTTATAATAATTTGTTACATGCTGATAAGGAGGTAGCAAAAGAGTACGTGCCGATGAAACCCTAAAAACGACAGAAGACTCAGGAGAATGAGATTACTTCCAATAACTGTGGTCAAATAACAGTCATAGCTCCAGCTGAAAACAAAACCTAACTAACTGCAATCTCAATCCAAACAGATCCGAAAACGAGAACACGAAGGAGCATTTGTTAACAAACAACAAAATGTATACAACAAACAAACTGATACCATGTAGCCAACAGCAGACAGACAGGAATCTTATCTTGTTGGAAAAGTGTGACATTTATTGCAGAATTTGGAGGAGCGAGTCGGGAAATGAAAAGAGAACCTCCTTAAAATTCTAGGTAATGTACCAAGCACAACCGAGTTTGTGGTACGAAGAATTGTTACCAACGAGCTCAAGGTTCAGCAAGATCATTTCATAAACGACGAGCTAGAAATAGCTATAGTAGCTATTACTATTATTCTTATTCAGATATCTACAATACGCCAAAATAAGTAACTATCAAATATTGTTAGTTATAAATGACATATATAAATATGTCATTTGTAATATTATGTATGAAATATATATATATATATCTCATATAATATCATGTATATATCATAAAAACAAGCCAGATTCGTTCTTTATCTTTTTGGATTAATTTTGACATAACTTTCAGTAGTATAGACTTACTGTCCATTAGTATAATTTTTTGCATCTCTGATATTGTTTCAAATACTAATTTCTATTCTGTAAAAAAATTTGAAAGTTCACCGCCGAGTACTCTAATTATTATAGAAATCAACATAACCATGTATCATGGACGTCTTTCCCTCATCTCAAATGTCAACTGTCGGTGCGTTTCTCTGTTCTTTTCGTGTCTACGCTTTTTGTTGGTGGCAGGCTATGTCGCATACCCAGATTCGTTTTCCTTCTTTGTCTTCGTAGCATTGTACCAAACTTCTGTTAAGCAGTTGCTTGTCAGTGAGAGGAGCTTGGTATACTGTGGCACAGGACTTCATTAGAATATGTCTGTTGACAGTGGTAAAGTTAGTCCTTTTCTCTTGAAGGTAGTGATTGGTATACTGGTGCTATCTTTTCCGGGGGCCCCCTATAGATCATCTAGAATCTAGCATCTATATAGCATTTAGAAAAGGTGAAATCCCATTTCAAGGTGTTAGCTTATAGTTTTTCTTTGCTTTAAGCTAGTTGAGGGATATCACCTGCCTATGCTAATATACTCATATCTGGTTGGTTTTCTGCTACCTCTTTCATTGCCATGTCAAGATACGGTATAAAAAGTAGTGGCGAAAGAACGTTCCCTGATGTAAACCACATCTCTCCATTTCTTCCAGTAGTCACCATGTTCATATAGACTGATGTTTGCCCTGAGAAGATATGTTAGTATTTCACACTTTTCCATGACTTCCCAAAGGTCCTCCCCAGACACTCGATAAAACGCCTTCTTGAGGTCTAAGAAGGCAATGTACAATAGCCTATTTAACTCCCAGTGTTTGTACATGATTCTTCGCAGGGTGAAAATCATATCATGGTTGCTTCTGTTCTTTCGAACTCCGTGTTGCCATGGCTAAAGCTTGTCTTCACAATCATCTTGACTCACCTTTCAAGAATGGTCTCATACAACATGGCTACATGGTTCAACAGCAACACCCCTCTGCAGTTTTCACATTTCAGGCTGTCACCTTTGGTTTTGTATATTGGGCCGATTATGTCCTTATCCCATTCAGCTGGAACTTTTCCATAGTTATAAGCAAGTTTAAAGATTTTAGTGTAGCATGCTGTAGTGAGTGGTGTGCCTCATTTGTGCAGGTCGTTACTTGGTAAATCCTTGGCTGGAACCTTGCCATTCATAGCTGATTTTAGTGCTTCGTAATCTTCTATTTCTTAGATGGTATTTCTGCTTGCTTCATCTGTGACTTCAGAGGAGTACCACTTGGTTTCGTCATGCTGTAATTGTAAGTCTCGACCCGGGGAGAGTAGATTACAGTAATGTCATATATAATTAGAGTCTGTCAGCTTAAAAGTTAGTAATTCGTCATTGCCTGGATCCTTTATGTTGTATACTTTTTCGGTGCTTCCTTTTCTGTATGCCTTTGCTAGCTGATGCTCGAACTTTTTAGTTTTCTGAAGATCTTGCTCGATGTCTAAGTACAGATTTTCTTAGGCTTCACGCTTTACTTCTCTTTTGATGGAAATACACCAATTTCTGGCGTTAGTATATTTCTCTCTGTATTCAGGCGTTTGATGTTTCATCCATTCTCTGAAGACCTTGACTTTCCTCTTGACCGCCTTAGCAAAATCATTGCTCCACCAAGGTGTTCTTCTCTTTTAAGACAAGCTCTTATATCCATAGTCAATGGAGTCTTCGATAGCTAAATTAATTTTACTAAGTATGTTCTTCTATTTTGTTTCCACATCTCCTTGTTCATCTGATATTTCTACTGTGGCTGTTTTAAGTGTTTCCAAAAACTTGGTAATACATTGAGATCATTTAGAGATGTATGATTTGTTGTTAGAAACAGATCTCTCATGGTTCTACGTGCATAAGCTTGTTGTTCAATGTTTCATCCATACCAGGTACGTTTGTGGATGTCTACATGTTCAAAAGACGTGTTTATAACTTTTATACTTGTTTTTGTTGCAGAAATATAGCAAGTGAGTGCCGTCTTCGTTTTGATTACTGACTCTGGAATGTGCTATGCACTGTTCATGCCCTTCCCTGTTGGTGCCTACATGTGCATTCCGATCTTATATGACTATGACATCCTTATCAGGATTACAGCTCAAGTCTTGTAGCAATTAATAAAACACGTCTTTCTCTTCTCTTAACCTGCCTTGTTGTGAAGCGTAAACTTGAATAATTGCTAGTTTCTGGGCATTTGTTTTGATGCATATTTTTAGTATTCTGTTAGAGACTTGTTCGATGTCGGCGTTGAACATTTCAAGTTGGTCACTCGCAGCACTTTCTACACCGTGTCTCTCTGAAGACTAGCCACTTCCCACAGAGTAGTAATTATCGTGTAATGTTGCTCGTCGATTTCCCCCCCTGGTTTCTGACAGTCCAATTACTTGTAAGTTTCTTCTTTTTATCACCGTAAATTTTTTGTCTTCTTTACCGTTCATTGTGCCAATGTTAAATATTCCAATTCGTAGGCCATTGTGTTTCCAGGTCGTATTCCTGTGAGTCAGTACGTATATCTAGGGTTCTCTAGAGTATCTGTAGCAATTTTTACTTAACCAGTCGCATGCTGGGGCTATCCTAGTGGCAATCAGAGTTTTCGTTAGCCGGCAAACGTTGCCCACTACATAATACAAGGAGGTAAAGGTTGGGTTTTGCGGAGTCCTACTTTGTCGTCAATAATTAAATCTGATCGCCTTGGCATCGAAGATTTTTGGAGGTGAAACTCAAAGTCACAAACAAGTTTTGCTTTGTCGTTCTCTAAAACTGTTGCTCATTCCCATTTCTCATTGTACCTCACCGTATGCTGTTCAATTAGGTTGTTTTCATTTTTCCCACATAGTTGCAAATATTATCAGAGCTCTGTTGTATCTTGATAAATATTCACTGTACCCCAATACTTTACACACTGAGATCTAGGGCTCTACAATTTCATTCTGCTCAAAGCATCTGCATCTTCCATTTCCTGTCAACCCTTTTGTCACCTTCCACGACCTCGTTTCAACAATCTATCCAAGCATATCCATATTACTCAAGCATATCCATTCTGCTTTAGCCAAAGATGCCATTCCGGGTCCTAGTCTCTAAACAACTTACTTTACTGTTCTTTCGTCTTATACTTTTTAATTCTTTTACTTTCTACACCCCTTCTTAGCGTGTTTTTGACTTTCCTCCATGTTGATTTTCATTATCCTTGGACCTGCTCATCAGTTTTATGTCTCCACTGTTAAATTTCAACGTAACTCCGACTTCCTGCGTGGTGGTCAAACACTCTGCAATGATAGCCTTTTCTTCTTTTAGTTGTTCCTTTCCCCAAGCAGCTTTTACGCACTGTCTCTTTGATTTAAAGAAACAGCAAGTCATGTTCAAATATAACCTGTGTCGTGACTAGCTTCCATTATTATTGCATTGACATCCTTTAGCACTTTAAGACTGCCTTGCTACTACTTCAAGTCATCTACAAACAAACTGTGTGTTCTTTGCTGTAGCGTTTGTTCTGCTGCAATAGTTTACACAAAGGCATTTCATAAATGCAAAATCCCAGTAGTGAATAAATGTCACCCTGAAGGAATCCGAAAGAAATTTCTATCCATCAACTAGTCATCTTCACCGCTTTATTGAGTTAGTCGACTGTCCCCAATATACTTTTGAATGCTTCTAACATTCACTACAATGTGTTTTCTCGCGTACCTTTTAATGAAACCTGTTAGCAACTTGGAAGAGGTATTTAACCAGGTGATTGGTGTATAGTTCTATTCATCAATGAGATTGTAAGTTTTGGGCTTAAGGACTGTTCTCCTTTTTGACTATCACGTTGATATTACATTAATATCCGATTTCATTACGACAAATGCGTTGACCAACGCCTTTTGAGCAGGAGCAAAATTTATCCACCAGTACTTCTGTATATCGTCGGTTCCAAGGCTGTCCCATTCTTCCTTTTCCTTATTTCATTCCGGAACTTCTCATCCTTAATGTCAAAGTCTTCTAGCACATTTAATTTCTCGCTGAGCTCTCTTTTTACTTCTTCCATACATGGCATGCTAGGCTTTCTCTCTTTTCTTTCCCAGATGCCTACCCAGAACTTTACAAATTTCTTCATATTAGGCATTTTACCCTCTCCAGCATCAGTTTCTTCTACCTTCTTAAAGAAACTCTCCTGGTCTCGCTGGTACACAATGTTATCATGGACTCTCGATCTCCTTTCGAAGTAGTTCTTCATCTTATTCTTCTTGTATCGAAATTTATCAAGCTACTGCTCCCTTTCCATCCTCATCTTATTTGAATACTAATTAACATATTTCAGCTTTGTTTTAAGGTTTTGAATGGTCATCTTGTCGTTCTTTGAAGCCTTTCTCCTAACTTTTCTCCAATGGAGTTCTTGACATATTCTCACTATGGCACGTCTTACCTCTTTTATTTAAAAGTTGCGTTTTCGGTCTCGCCTGTTTCCTTTACTTGTTTTCTGTGTTTTGCTTTCATTTGGTTTTTTCAAGCTACTCCAAACATAAAACTGACCGCTTTTCTCATTGCATACATCTGTTATCTCCAATATGTTGTCCATATTCCTGATATATATATTGCAAGGAATTTATTGGTACTGGTTTCCACATGGTCAGCGATTGTCACTTTCTGAAGTTTATCTCTTTGTTCCAGCTGAAGTAATGTACAGTGATCGATTTTTCCAAGCTGTGCAAGGAAATGTTCGTCACGCTATATTTCATTTTCATCCAGTACTATTTCCGGTTCCTTTTCTATCTATTTCAAACTATTTCTATCCCTTCATCGATTAAACTTTCGCTCACAACGGTTTTGGTCCTCGAGACTTTACCAGGTTTTCCTCTGGTTCTTCTTAATCCATATAAAGTTAGACTTGCTCTCGCTGTCATACTAAGATCAGACTTGTAATCTCTTTTCCTTTCCTGAGCAGAGCTCCATTATCCGTTAATTTTTTCCAGCTGGAATCTTGATGTTCTGGATATTTAACACCCAGGCGTTCATAAAACCTCTACATTTTTAGCGCTTTTTTTCATCTATCACCAAGTGTTTAACCTTCGTTTTGGTCGTCCATTCTAGTTGATTACGTTTTTGTGCCACTTGTGTTATCTTTTGGTTACTTTTTTGACTATTGTGTGGATTATTCCTCCCCCATCCTTCTTCCTTAAATCTTTTTTCATTATCAATTATGTTTTAGGCTGTCCTCTTACTTTCCAGATACTGTGTCCCATCTAGCTTTAATTCTTTTGATGAAAGTTTCTTTTGATTATGCATAGTATGTTCATTTTTACCACTGACATGATTTGCTCTATTATCAGCATCTATTGATGCCACTTTATTATCATCAACACCACGTAAGATTCTCGGCTGAAGTTAATTGTTATCTAAGTCTCCTATAAAAAGTCAATAAACAACGGACGCACTGGTTTGATTCAGTTAATCCAGGGTTGCACTCTAGATAAGTATTTTCCTACACTCTTTCAATATAGTTTTTCAATAAACATTTAATCTTTAACTCCAGGACTTACCCACCTACACCCTTTTTGTTCTTCTGGCAGAAGATTCTCCCTTACTAAATAAATGAACATCTCTTCTGCTATCATTGTTGCCATGAGCTTTCACATTAACTGGAGGCACGTGGTAGGGCAACAGCTTTCCACTTCATTACCTTTCCCAGGGTCCTTTTGGCACAGTACTGTACGACCATATGTCATCCATGTAGGTAAATTAGCTTAATCCTACAATATCTTATTTAGTTATCTAGCAATTCTCATACAAAAACTATTGAGGTTTTTGATCAAATGACCTTAAACACCCTCTTTACCAGGTGTTTTCCGATTAGAGATCTTTCGACAGTGTTTCTGTACATTTTCAATACTTACCCTCACCATTCCCTGAAAATGTTGGCCATTATTCTCCTACTTCAGGTCTTTTAACCATCCAACTTCTCTATTTTGTTGCTTTTTGGTGTTCCAAATGTCACCTAAAAACCTTCTACACCCTTGAGCATCAAGCACATCATTTCAACTATTTTCACCTTCACTTAATTCTTTGTGTATCTTCTTCTGATCAACATTAAACATCCTGTTCTGCCTGAGCCGACCGATTTTCTGCTCATCTTTTTTAACCTTTGTGGTCTTTGCAATAATCCTTTGCTTTAGCTCTTTGATTACTATTCGAAGGCCTTTTTTAACTATAAATCTTGTTTCCAGGTATTTGAGTTTACTTTTCTTCTTTGTTCGAACTTCACCTTTCCCTTCTCTTTGCAGTAAGTTGACCTCCTTTTTCAATCTTTTAATATCCTCCTTAATTCTACGTTTTCATCTAGGTTCATCTTTCTTCCTGTAAGTGATGTATTTTATGTCTGGCTGTTCTGCAACCCACACACCTGTGGACATGATCAGGTTATTCCTTTGCGTGATGTTGCTAGTTTTCATAAACTTGATTCCTCCATTAACTTTTTCAGTCTTTTGTCAACTATAATAAATGTTCTTCCTGCAGTTGTTCTTCCTGCTGCTACTATTTCTTTCATTTGCTGTATAATTCTGTTCTTTGTCAAACTCAACATCATTGGTTTCAGCTTCATTTGTATCGTCTTATTACATCAACATCATCTACCTGATTACTATCATCTCCCTGGGTGATTCTCACCTCAGTTTCCTCATTCGATATTTCAACGCGATGCTCCTTCAGAAGATTACCATCCTCGTTTTGTACTTTATCTTTTAATCATTTTCAACTCAAGTTCCGTCAAACATACCCCTTACTTTCCATTGCCTAGACATTCATTGTCTGTAGCCTCCGATGGTCCTTCTTCATTAAACTGGTCACTTCTATAAAAACATTCTGCAACTGCCTCATTTAGTTCTTTATTCCACTTCTTTCTGGCAGGAATAAGATAACGATCGTGCCCCCGGTCTCTCACTGGAGAAAAACCTGCCGAACAAGGAGCAAATGAAATTGCAGCCCCATTCATGTCGTTATTGGAAACAATGAAATGACAAATAGTGCCGATATCGAGGTTTTGCAAATTTTGGGTTGCACAACCATTAGTGTTATTATCGAGACAGTCTCTAGAGGGGCTCTTAACTAAGACTACTCATGAGGCAGACAAACCCCCACCCGATGCTAACCCAGTACTCCATGGTTTCGGAGGAAACTGTCAGGTATTTAATCTTACTCAAGGGTGACCTGGAGGTAATTGTAGCAAAAGGTAATCTCATTCTCCCATGTCGAAATTTCACAACTGGATGAATTTTAACTTCGTACCCAGAACGAATTATTATTACCATTTATTATTATGGCTGAGCAATACGAACCCGCAAAGGTCTCAGAGATAGAAACCCCAGCAAATCCATCCGACTCCCGCCCGTTAAACAGAAATGCGTGAAATGTCAGCTCTTTCGGGACATGCACAAGTGCTTAAGGTCATGCAACTGACTGGCAAGTCCGGAGTTTGAGCGAGAATGTTTGATCTAGCCCATTCATAATTACCAGGCAAAACTAGTTCGTGTACCAAACCAATCAATTAAGATCAGAGTTCGAAATCCGTTTGTGCTGTTAAATCCTATAATACTTTAAAGTGTTCATTTTCAACAACTTTCTCAAGTTGATGTTGGTACCGCTTGTCACCAACTCCAAATCCTCGCCGATGTAAGATATGCCAATGGAGTGCTCTCCCCACAAAGTCATGTCGGCGTTTGAATTCCTTTTGCGCAAGATTACTACATTGGCTTTACTGTGACCTGTTTCATCCTTTTCACTACACGTCGTACATTTTGCATCTTCCCTGCTTTTTTCTAATCTTTCTTTTGTGGCATTCGTTCTTGGGGACTGTAACTAAGCAGGTATTAGCATTCCTTAAGTTTCTCTCTTTAATTCTCATTTCTGTAGTCTCCTCCACGACCCTTCTGCTCCTACTTCTTTCGTTTGTCCAAAATGTTGTCCACAAAGTTTCATTTTCCAGATAATTGTTTCTCTCTCTTCGTTCCGTTTTTTCTTGACGTTTTCTGTGCCTGCAGATGTCAGTTTCTTTTCGCTTTTCGTTACATATTCCCTGAAACTCAGTTCTGCGATATCAACGCAGTTTTCTACCAAAATAAGTTCTCTACCTCCTTCCTTTCCAGGTAAAGCCTATCTACAATGCCTCTTAGGTGTAGGGCTCTGTACTTGGTTACTATCTTCCTTGTTTTTGTCTTTGGATGTGATGACACCGAGTATCTAGGTGATGACACCGAGTATCTAGGTAATGACANTCTCTTCGTTCCGTTTTTTCTTGTAAGCTTTCACAGTTTCTACCTCTACCTTAACGTTTTCTGTGCCTGCAGATGTCAGTTTCTTTTCGCTTTTCGTTACATATTCCCTGAAACTCAGTTCTGCGATATCAACGCAGTTTTCTATCAAAAAAAGTTCTCTACCTCCTTCCTTTCCAGGTAAAGCCAACCTACAATGCCTCTTAGGTGTAGGGCTCTGTACTTGGTTACTATCTTCCTTGTTTTTGTCTTTGGATGTTAGTTCTTTTCTTGTACAGTTCAGGAAAACACTGAGTATCTAGGTAATGACACTGTCTTGCTATTAATTGCAATGCTTTTTTCACCAGTTTTGATTTGAAAACTTTCATTTCGTCTAAAATACTCTTTTTTCACTTTTACTTTCAATACTTGGGTAAGATCTGGCCTGCTTCCATTTTTCACAAGTACTTACAACTATCTTCTTCATTCATTGCCAACATGAATGTATCATCTAGTAACACGATCTCATCGGACTTCGTGGCTTTCCCTCCTTTCAAAACTAAGATGCGACACTTTTCAATCCCCAATTTCATTCCAGCGTCTTCATTGACAACCTTGACTATCTACAACGTTTGGTGCCTTCTCACCTCTGTCAAACAACTTTAGATCATCAACAAACAACAATTGATTCAGTCTCTCTCCATTTGCAAAACTTGTAGTAAGAATTAAATTTTATTTGAGCTAGGCTCAACGGAATCTTGACTAATGCAAATAGTAGTGGTAATCGTGTGTTACCTTGAGATTCTCTCTCAATTTCAATTTCACCTAGAACTTCATTTTCATATTTTAGTTCGGTTTTCCAGGATTTCATCCCTTGATTTAGTAGACCGACTACATTATCAGCTATTGTAAATATATGTAAACACTCTTGGATTCAAGTGTGAGGAACATTACCACAGGCTTTTTTAGTCCATCCATGTTATTAGATTTTTCTTCCTTCTTTTAAATTCTCGGAAAATTTGTTGGTCCATGTAAAAGTCATTTGTTCCTCTCAAACCTTTTCTGCAGCCTTTGTCTCCTCCGAGACAATTCCATTTTCCCCTAAGTGGGTACACATTTCTTCAGCTATCATGCCAGTCAATACCCTCACATTAGTGGCAAACATGTTATTGGCCTATAATTACTTACCGTTTCCTTTCTTAACATCTTTTCATAACAAGACGGTTCTATCTTTTTTCGTCCATTATAGAGTCTCTCCCGTCTCCAGGCACGAGTTTGTGTGTATTGGGATCCTACGATTAATGGGTTTCAAGTTCTTTATCCCAAAGCCTCGAAAACTTCTAACAAGGCATGCCTTTTTAAACGTTACTTAACCTTACTTATAGTTGTTTCAATCCTCTATTGATTAAATTGATTACAGCAGATGTCACCCTAACACCTCTCAGCTTTCTCTTTCTGAAGTACAAGGTCTGTTGCTTTTTCGCCATTGAGTTCCTTGTGTAGCCTGCTCTGATCTGTTTTAAACAGCCTATTTTGACAAAATTGCTTAATTATGTTCTTATGTTGTTTGACTTTTGAATCTGTTGGTTAAAACCGCTGTTTTAACTCGTCCAATACTAGCTAATATCCTTTTTTTTGCTTCAGCCAATACTTCTGCAGTAAAGCATTAAGGCGACTTTTGATCTTTCTGCCATTCCTCAATACTTTATCAATATCGTTTTTTAGTTGTATGATGATTCTCTAGCCGTCTTTTCCACCAAGGCTTTTAGGCTTTATCACGCTTAAATATTTTCACAAGACAGCTGTTGCAGCATTTGCAAGGTTTTTTGTCATCATAGTATCATTATTCTTAACCTTAATTAGCACTTCGTTTACTTTCCGATTGCCATCCATCATTTTCTTGATGGATGGCAATCTTTCTCTTTCATTAAATTGGATGTTAGAATTTTTTTCCTGCAATTTCAAGCTCCCTTCATTTGCTTCAATATTCTCTCCGTGTTTATTTCTCCCTGGAAGGTTCATAGCATCTGGTTCACGAGCCTTTCGTTTTTTCACTTTAATCTCAACATCAGTTAACCAACCTTTCCTTTTTAATTTACCGTCCTTGATCAAGACACTGCTTGGTCTTTCTTTTTGCAACAATAGGTCTCTCATTCTTTCCGTATATCTGGTCCTTTCTGGTTCACCCAGAATATAAAATTCAAATACAGTTCCATTTAGCTCACCTCAGTCAGTTTTTTCTCCCTTAGCCTTACTGTAGCAGTATCAGGATAGTCACCGGACTCACCCTGCTCATCAAGGGAACACCTGGTGAGAGATCTCCACCTTTGGTTCCAGCCTCATTCGAGGCGTTGTCTGATGAATTTTCATTTGATGTTTTCACTCATGAGAGGACTCTGGTGATGAGGTGACACAACTACCTTTGTTTTTATCGAGAGGCCGTCTCTATACAACCATCTGTTACAGATATGTCAATGACCATGTGAAAGATTAAAGTAAGGATGTCGAATTTAGTTTCATTGAGCTTTTGTCTCTTGGTTTCTATACAAAAGATATGGCCAGTTTCAGACATTTTTTCAAGATCTTTAGATCTTGATTAAAAAGGAATTCTCTCTAAAATTCGAGACAGCTACCTGATGCTCCTATTACATATATGTAACTGTGTTAACAATTGGACTTCACCGGAAATACTCTCTGCATACACGTAAGCTTAGAATATGATACGAAAATGTAGAGAAATCATTGAATTGAAATTGATGACGTTTAAAATAAAAATTATTATATTACAAATTTTAACGGATTAACCACTTCAGAATATATTTACAAAATTACTGGTATCAGTCCAGGACCTCATAAAAAAATCAACCAATATGTATGGGACACTTAAAAATAGTCCGTACATAGTTTCCCAGGAAAAACACAATTATCTGGTGATGGAGTATTTATTTTCCTGGAAAGCAAATGACAATATTAAAGGCAGTCAAGAGTCAAAACAAGATATTCTAAAGCAGTCCAGAAATTATAGTTCCTAATAAATCTTTTAAAATTAAGAACAAATCTTCATTCCTTGCGTACGTAGATAGCAAGTTGTAAATGATGGCCTCTTGATAGTACGATGACTTGGGGGTAGTTTCACTTTTATTGTTTGGTAAACAAATTGGGTATTTGTTGCCTCGTGTGTTGATGGAGTGATCGATGATATCAAACTTACTTGGATTGATCGTTCCTATTCCGTAAATGCTCTTAAGAGACGTTTTTATTCACCGAGGTGTTTGTCATTCGTTCGAGAGGAGTGAGAGAGAAAAGAGAGAGAAAAGAGTGAGAGAAAAGAGAGAGAAAAGAGAGCGAGAGAAATAGAGAAAGAGAGACGAGAGAAGAGAGAAAGAGAGAAAGAGAGAAAGAGAGAAGAGAGATAAAGGAAAGGATGGAAAGCCAGAAAGGATGGAAAGCCAGAAAGCCAAACCAATTACCTTTTTTACAACGTGTGTGTATCTATGCCACTTAAATTCGTCAGAAAACCTAGCGGAAAAGACTACATTTTTAAATTAAACTTGCTTTTATTACACAATTTAATTTGAAAAAAAATTATAATACAAAAATCACAATATTCTATCAAAACAGTGTGCTATCACACCCAATCCAATAACGTTTGTTGTCCATAGTGCCTCCATGACATCAGCTGCCAGTCAACCGAGTGTAACACAAGCATGAACGACTCGCCCAACACAGTACCCACCTGGCAAATTGGAGAAAAAAATGTAAGCCATATTACAAAATACTGTGACAAAATACAAGATAACGACGCACTGAGCATCTCTTAACTTTGGAATACTTAAGGATAGGGAAAATTAGACATGCAAGGTAAACCAGTACTCGTGCGATAAAACATTTTCTTCGCAAAGTGGATATTGACGATGTGCGATAATTCGAGAAGAATGTCTATTTGAAAAACTTGATTGTGAAAAATGTAAAAAAAACCAACTCAGATAATAAAGAACCATCGAGTCGTACCTTGTTCATAAAATTTCAAGTCAAAGGCATTCTTAGCACCATTAATATCTCCATATATCTCATAACTATTTTCGTACAGGATGACAACTTCCTTTAAAACATCAATAATGAAGTTCTTGCAAGCATCTAAAAAGTTGGGAAAAAAGCCGTTACCGGTAATAATATCAACCAAAACATCAAATTTGTATGTCAAATGAAATGTATTAAATACGGAATGCTATATTTATCTGCAGTGATATCATGAAAATACATATATCACGGAGAAATTTGTGTGGGTCCTTTGTTCCTGGCTGACGCAACTGCATCTGACTAGAAATAGAGCTGTTTCAATACGAGGCTTAAACTCAAGTACTTCGCTCTCTTTCCTGCTCCAAGTATTACCCTATTCATCCCTCTCGACATTGTTGTCTATTGCGGTAATACAATAGGTCACAGAAAAGTATACCCTGATAGTCTGATCCTAAGGGGGAAAAGTACACCATCCGAAAATGATAAAATCACTGGTGTTAGTTCCGTGGTGTTCTACTCTAACGCGCCAACTCCAACTATTTCTCACTTGCTACGCAAGTAAAACCTATATTCTCACTTCATTTAATTTTGCAGCATTACATGCAAACAAAAATATACCCACATACAAGTGTACAAAAAAACATATAGCTAAACAACTGATCACTTTTCTTTACTTCTTTTACCCCACTTAAGGTTGGACGCCACTTGAGTGCAAAATTACAAATTGTTAACAATATGTGCCAAGTTATTCAACGTGTTAATTCAACTCTGGTCTCTTGGATCGTTATAGGCCAGGTCCTATTAGGTAGGATTATTCTTCTTCTTCAGGTGCCATGCTCCTGCAGAACGTCGGCGGTCACGCTCCTCCACAGAACTCGATCCTTTGCCATCCGCATTAGCTCCAGCCCGCCTTTCCCCACCCACGTTGATATGCTTCTCATGAACGTCAACCTTCTTCGAGGTAGGATTAAGACTTGAAATAAACGTCCAGTCTTGAAAAATATTTCCAACTTGTTATTTGGTTGGTGACGATGAAAATGTACTTGGTAAAGATGGGTTTATTACAATCTTCGTTAAAAAATAAATTTGGGGACACTTGAATTACGAATAACATTCACCAGCAACCTACCTTTGGTACAGGATATGAAATCTTTAATGAGCTTTTCCACAGCCTCTATCATTGCTGGTGTAATTCCACAGTCTTGTGCTAATGTGAGCGTTTCCTTGAGTGCAATGCCAAGGGAGTTCAAACCTTTATATATCTGTCTGTTCTCAAAATATCCAAATGAATTTTGGTAAGCAACGACTACATTCTCTGCGTCTTTCACGCACTCCACAACTGAAACATTTTTTATATTGAGACCAGTGAAAATCCCACGAAAAACTTGAACCCAGTCTTTGTCTTTTGGGCTGGATTCCACTGTTACAGTAGCTTCCACAGCCGTCACATATCTCTTGTTGACTCTGAAATGTTAAGGAATTGTTTTCAATATACATTTTGAGACGCAATGCTAAATTCAGAAGAACAACACAGCTACTATTAATGTTAAAAATTACGTACTCCAATGTCATGAATAGTGTATGGGAGAGGCTATTAATTCTAAACAAACAGCAGTAAAGAACCTGATAATGCATATACAAAATAAAAGCCAGTCTTTTCAGCGTACCAAGCACAATAGCCTTAATATGCCACAAAACAAATGACTAACACAGGTGTGAGAGAGAAAGTTGCAATAATTTTCATAGTCAGCGGCGCCAACACCTTACACATTTATTTTATACATTACATGCATTTAATTCAAGTACTACTGAAGAAAACTCCATTTATCATAGCCAAATCACTCTTGCATGCCCTAAGCTGTGTCCAAGTATTAAGAAATTCAAAACCACTTTTAATTTTGCGTAAGTATGGGGAGTGCCTCTTTTCGAAAAGATGGCTGTCCAGCAGTAAATGTTTCAGAAGATATTCTTATCTTCAGTATGATATAACTTTAAGTGATATCTTTTTTTCGGTTATGTGATTGACCTAACGTTTTGATTTAGATTACGTTTGAAAAGATATTCCTTTCATTGTCAGAAAACAGAGGGTGTAGAAGGCTCTCTTTAGTGCACGATTTTCTGTTTGACGATACTGTTTATGTAAAACAAAAAATGGGAAAGACATTATGGTGAGTAGGCAAGGAAAAAGAAAATGGGCACCAGAATTAGTTGCAGTGCAAAGGAGCATTTCGCAGAACCAGAGCTTGGCAGGAGTGTTAACCCCAATGTTCTATTTTACAAGGCGTGTTTAATGTTCATTTTCTTACAAATTCAGAAATGCGTGCGTTTTTAACAAGTACAGTACCTCAGGTAAAATTGATATTCATATCATATTTTACCAACAACGATATGTCATCATATAGTGGCATTGGTTATCCACCAAACTACCGAAGTAAAATCAACTTTAAATCATCCTTTAAGTCTTATAAGTTAATTATGAGGTTGAGATTCATCCTTACCTTAACTAACATCTGTTATCGACTTATCTGGATTTTCTCACTCCCGACTTTAAGGATGACTGGCATGGCAAGTCTGCTTGTGACTACCCAATTAGGAGTTAATGTATTATATAAACACCAAATGGTTAACAAGAAAATATGGAAATAACACACAAATTGTTATCGAACCCAAGGCTAAAATAACCTACTTACAGATATCGATAATCATATACTCCGGCTGGAAGATAGGATTTAAAGGCAAGACTTCCTTTGGGAACTGCATCTTTGTGGGGGTTTTGGCTTCCTCCAACGTAATAGTAATCCACATACTTCCGATCTGATACTCCATGAGGGTAAACTCCTGTGTAAGTGAAGGAAAACGAAGCTTTCACATGAAAACAACACCCTTCTTCAAAAATGCATGTTTATATTCCAATATACTTAATTCTGCGCCAATTTTCCCCTTATTTCTAATTTGTAGCTTCAAGGTTCATGAATGTAAATGTGAGTATTATTTACACCAATACTCTGTGCCACTAAAACATAAAAAAACTAAGTATAGCAAGAGATGCAAGAAAAGAAGCAACGTAACATAGGTGGCGCGGTAATCCATTTATGACAGGCTAGACAATATCTTCTTTTTTTCTTCAAAACGAATAACCCAGGCACAACTCTGCCAAGGATACAGAAAGATTTCCTTTTTTTTATCGGTCCTATATACTTTGCTTTCGAGCCAGTTTGCTGCAAGACGTCATTCACGGTAATTGGCGTGTTCATCCCCAGTAATCCCTTACTCCCACGTACCCTTGAACTACTGACATGACCGTCCCTTTATTTCGTTTCCTGTGCTTTTCACCCTCACCCCATGCAGCACCTGTTCCATCATCTTGTCTGCTTTCAGACAGACTCCCTTACCCTTCACAGTTTTCGACTCCGTTCTTTTGGGAAGCAAAGAGTTCATACTTTTTAAGAGATCTTTACCCGTATGATGGGCGTATAACTGTCTTGCAATGGTAATCTTTAGCCTCTTGGGTACTTTACGATCACGTCAGCTAATTCTAAGTTTATAAAATGAAACATGGTCACATCTCTAACTCATTAGAGTTTTGCAATGGATACATAAAAAATAAGCTGACCGATAAAATAAAATTCCTATTTCGTAATACGCATTTACATATAACAAAGGTATAAACGTACCTATCCAATCTGTATTCGTTGCTTGGTCCTCTGGTACATTCCAAGCTGTTGTCACCAATCCTGAATATGACACCCTGGAAGGGCTTGCAGAAAAACTTCGATTTTGCTGCACAGCAATTACTTCGCCCTCGATATTTAACTGACGATATCAATTTAAAAAAATACGTTTGCAACCAGTAAGTAGATAAAAACAGTACCCAACCCCCCACAGGTACCTATCACTCTTCAACTGTTACCCAAATCTATTTCTCTGTATTATACTACCTAATTTGACTTATCAACAAAAACGAAAGCAATCAGAAAGCCAACATGTTTTAAAACACACTATTAAATTACACCATAGCTGTCATGAACATACAAGATTATTCCCATTGCAATGCCACTCCCTTCCCTCCGGCATCCTCACTCACAGCAGATTTTCCTGATACTAAATCCAGAACATTATTCTCAACTACAGTTATCACCTGTTACTACCAAAAATAAACAAAGTTCTCTTTATGTCTTCTTTTTTAATTTTCAGTGACCATAGCCAAGTTTACAAGGCGATCTACAATTTTAAGTAGCAATATCATCAAACGTGTAGGTTCGATTCCTCTTTCCCCCAGTTTAAACATCGTTCTTTCACAAGCAATTGTCTTCTTCTCCACATCTCCTGAAAACGAGTTGCCGAAACTGAATTGTGTTATGGTCTTTTAAAAAAGACGTCCAACATGTGGGCTAAATGTTAATCAATTCTTACGTACCTAATTTTCAATGGTTTAAAAAGCGCCACAAAGCAGCATATATTTAGTCCTTACAGAAAAAAACCATGCCTACTACCATTCAACCAAGACGCTCTTTATTAGCTGTGTGCCAATGATATTGGGCGACTGCATCTCTGTTGAAAACATGGCAATAGAACAACGAAGAGAATTTTTGCTTTGCTAACTTTGTTGCAAAAAATACTTCGTTATACAGATTCTCATGGACACAAATTAAAACAAGTGTTTAAATAAGTGTACACCTTTTATGATGTCAATAGTATGCACAGCCTGACTACAAATAACTAACCAACACAATTACCGCCAATGCTGACTTGCATGTTCTTCACAATTGATTAGATTTCTTGTGTCGCTTGAGAAGGAACAATTCAAAAAACGTTTTATCACTCTTTGAGAATTAAATCTTACAACAAAAAGAAACATTGCTTGCCCTAAGATGCTCTGATAATAATGACCCAGAGATTATTAATCAGCTGGGTACTAGGGCTTTAACTTATTGCAATAGGCCAGTATGGAGAAGAACTGAAGGCGTCTTTTATAATTGCATGTTTAATTAATTGAACGACTTATTTGTAATCACATATCATCATGGTCATCACCATAATTATCACTATCACATTCTCCATCACCATCACCATCACCATCACCATCACGACCTTTCACGAGGCTTTTGGTAAAAATATTTAAATGTATCTATCTAAATGCAAGTTCTCCTTATTCTATTCTTTTTCTCTCCTATTTATGTCTTGACGTCATGAGACTAAATATCTTTCGACTCCCCTTTGTGTCTCATGACCTTTACGGAAAAATGCATGGTGGGATTTCCTACTGAGCGTTTTCCCTGGTGGAATTCATTAACTATTTAAATGTTCGTGTTTTAATTATATAGACTAGACTGTTATCTTATGACTTTATGGTTGTAGGTATGTAATACTACTCTGCTGTTCCAAAACAATTCACATACCCTTAGGAATTTCACGTCAAAAATTTAAGCTTGCACAGTGAGTATTAAAATAGCCGGCGTACCTCAGTTTTGCATTGTTGGTAACTTCTTTCTTCAAATGGATCCATTCTTGTTAAAGGAATTGTTGCTCTCTTAGTTCTCGCCAAATTCTCTTTAGTTTATGTCCAACCTTTTGTTTTAAAGTAACTTGATATTTAGAGCTAAAAGTCTTTATCGGAGGGTTAGTGGTAATCAACTCTGCACCATACACAAACTTGCTTTTAGTTCTGCTGGTTTCACCGCTCCCAATTAAATCTTTAACCGCTTCCACACCATCTCCTCTAATGATTACGTACTTTTCTTGGTCCTCAAATCGTCCATTTCCTCCCATGGGGAAAGTACCGTCACCTCCTGGTAAGTACTTGAATAAGGTCTAGGAATTTCAACTCTAACTACCCACTACATCTGCACCATTTAGCGTTTGTCCATTTTAACTTCAAGAACAACAGCTCTTAGCTAATTTGGGCTGGTTAGAGACAGCTATGATATGCTTTCCTGGTGGCATGCGTACTTAAGGCAGTTTCTTTATCAAGAGGTTGATGTTAAAGCACATAATTTCTGCTACTGGTATTCCAATTAAATGTTCATTTTACCGTTTTTAAATGGATCATCGTCAATATTTACATCGTTTTCCGTCGGGATCTGGCCTTCTAAATTTACTCAGCATTTCAGAAGTAACACATAGTTTCCTGACATTTTTATCTACCTGCTATCCTTTCATTAATTCTTATAAAGATTATAACCAGGTGATTATTTAATACTTGCAGAGTATGAAGTTGACATTACTGGAAAAAACAACTCTCACAGTTCTTCTGGATATAAATGTTTAAGTCAGGATTTCAGGCTTTCGAGATCAAAACATGTTTTTGCCTATATACCTTTTTGTTGTACGACCAGCTGGACTTAGAGTATTACCATAGCCAGGTTGTCTGTATTGCAAAACCTTCTGGTTTTGCCGTTAATTGATATTCAACTGCCCTGTTATAAAATCAGCATTATGCCCAGTATGACTGTAAATACCTGAACCTGGGGAAAAGGGCTTTCAATTTCCCGTTCTTGATTATTATCATTATTGTGAATTGTGATATTTTGCGGATACAAGAAATATTAGTCCTGTTGCATGTTATCCCAAACCCTATTTTCCAGATGGTATTATACCATTGCCAGATGGCATCAGTGCAAATATTGTAATTCGAGTGTCCCTGTACTGTTCTAATGATTTTCTGCAAGGAGACGGTTAATAGTTGTTTCCAAGTGTTGATAAAAATCTTCAACTTCTTGAAGACTAATATTTAACGTAAGAACATACTTCTGTATGATTGCTACATTCTTTTAACCTGCCATTATTCGACTCGCTATTACTGTGCATAAAAATTGCCATAACTCTTATGAAGGCTACAGCAGTATTTTTATCGACAAGTGTTCCGACTTCCGTACAGAGTATTTTTCCCTCCACCACAAGGTGATATTCTTTGAGGTCTTCTAAGCAAACTTCACGCCTACTGTAGTTCTCTTATTCCACCAACATTCCATCCCCATTTACCAACAATATATACGGTCACAATTCCCACATTTCCTGTGGCTTTACGTTTTCACACATCCTGTAGTATATTCTTCGCTTACTGTCTTCTGTACGAAGGTGGCCAATTTATTGATATCCCTATCCCAGTGTGCCCACAAGTGTATGCGGTGTTTTATTCTGGGCCCTGACTGATAGAGTTTTTGTTTTAAGGCATGGTTTCATGAAGATGTTGTATGACACGAGTAACTAATGGAACTAAACATCCTTATTGGCTACGTAAGACCCTTATTTTACGGAGGAAAAGTCTATCTTGTTTCCAGCTCTGTATCACACACGCACAACTTCCTTTACTGAGTTATCCTTTGGTTGAGCACCCGGTTTAATCACCCATTATCCAACAAGCACCTTAATAAGGAAAACGGAAGCACCCAATGTGCTGCAATGTCAGCAAGTTAGGTCAGTTTTAAAGTGGGTTCAAAACGCAGAAAACAAATAGGTAATAGTTCTGACGTCCTCTCACCTTTATCCAAGAAGTACCGTATTTAATGATACAATTTATGCGCACTTTAACCATGCTTAAAGCGTAAACAATCTGACTAAAAATATTACTAAGGTTCGAACATATTACCCCGTATACAATCCACCATCCTGTAAAATCATAGGTAACAAACGGCAAGTTTATAAATGTGCCCATTCCTATTTCAACTTCTTCCCATCCTCTCCATGATGAACCTCTTTCTGACTGCCAAAGATGGTACAGTTTTCCAATGACTCCAGTAGTGAAAACCTGTTGAAAATAATACCTTCTTGGTTACATATGCATTAATTCTACAGTTCCCATGTACATCGATCAACTGGAAAAACAGAAGAACTCAATAAAAGGTGTAATCTAGGACTACTCTTTCGGTCTTTGACTTAAACACAATAATGCTAGACGCGGTGCTTGGGCCTGAAAAGCTCTACACTCATGTATACGAAATTCTTTTTCAGCTACACATCCAAAATTATTAAATAATAATATTAATAAATTGCTGTTTTCATTCTCCTTAGCTTGATTCCGATGTAAACCATCCAACTCATAAATTTGGAACAAATCACTTCTGTACTACACTCATTAAAGTCATATTACATTTTAACGTAATTCAAGAAAATCATATATCTACAAACTTTTTACGAACACCAGTTACCGGTATGTTGTCAATCAAAACTAAGGAATGATGGGAGTGCACAAGAAGAACTGAAAAATACATGCCTCTATAACTTGGGAGTTCACATGTTGCTATAAAAACGCGACAGGTTTGTATCAATTCCTTCTTCAAAACTCAAAATGTTCTAAATGATAATTTAATAAGTTGGAAACATAAATGGCCCTTTTCACTTTGCTTGTCTTCTTTCATACGGAACAAAATGGTTCCATTTTGTTCAGTATGAAAGAAGACAAGCAAAGTGAAAAGGACCATAATTCAACAGACCAAAGCTTAGCGCGTCCCCTTAATTTTGTAAAAGATTTTTTGCAGTTAATAAAATGATCAAGTTTTGCTGGCACAATAAAACAGCAAAGGCTTCTGGGTTCTTAAACCATATTAGTGGCCTAACAGAAAATCATCATGTTACAAAAGGTCTTGTTTACGTGCCCCTCCATAACCCTGGAATTACCGCACCTAAATTGTTTCTCCGTTGAGGGAAGTTTATACATATTATATGAGATGAAACCTGAGAAGGAAGTTGGACATTAATAAAACTTGAAGGTATTTGCTAACAGTTGTCACCTCCGAGAAACAGTTGAGTTGACAGACTTATTCTCCTTCAAAAAGTCATTTCTAGTTTTACAGTATTTAATTTTTTATGTTCATTAAGCCATTAACCTTTTTCTTTTACACTTCAGGCTACTTTCCATACAAAGAATTCAGCCCAAATGTCCTTTTCCACAAAAATGATGGTGACCATCTTCCTGTAAATAAGCCATCTACCAAAACCGGGTAGTTTTCTCTGTATCCCATCACCTATAACAATCCATAAATATTGGGATACTTTGGTGGCAAACAAAGAAACCAGGTAAAACAAATATATAAGCATATGTCTTCTTTGACAACCAAAAAAATTAACTAATTAAAAATTTTGAAAACTTTTTCAACTTCAAATGCATTTCATGGCTTGTTTTGGACTACCAAGACCGCATGTTTCTCTAAAATTGAGGCATTTTTATATGATGATGCTACGTTTTTAACTATATTGAAAGATAACTAACTACACGAAAATTTGTCCGCTTAACACAATTTTAAGGAAAATTCAATTGCCAACTTTTATTTTAGAACACTATAATACGCGTTTAGTTTTCTTGTTGTTTTTTAGTGATTAAGAACCATACAAGGCATAGTTCCACTAAGTAGATGGAATTGTGGCAAAATAACAGAAAAAATGAGCACAAAAAAAATTCCAGGCAGACTTTGGAATTGGAATTGTATGATGTAGAAAAGCTATGGGAATCCAAGAGTTCCATAATCCTACAGTCCGGAGAACCATAAAAAGTTTTCTTACAATAGAGGACAACAACTGAATGTAGATAAAGACGTTGAGAGAAATGTGACACATAAGATGCACAAACTGACCTGGCATCAACAAGGCAAGCTCATCCGAACACTTCCCAAGACAATACATAAAGAAAATACTAAGCCAAGACACATTCCGTCAATGAGGCAAAGGTTGAAGAGTAGCAGCAAGATTTGACCCTGTCAAGTTACAAACACGTCTCTGAACTCGGTTAAGAACATCAAGATAAGGTGAAGGAGTACATGTCCAGATATGGGAACAGTACTCCATGCAAGGGCGGATGGTAGATTTATGGAGATGCAGGATGGTATCAGGCGTAAGCTAATCTCTAAAACGATACAAGGAAACAAACTTTTTAGAAGCAGACTTAACAATAGGTTAAACATTTGAACACCATGAAAGATCTGGAAAAAATGTCAAACCACCCATCCTTATTGGTGAGCATTCCTTAGGTGGAGTGGCAACATCACCAAGGTTAACATCAGAATGATATTCCATAAATATTGGAAAGAGTGGAAAGAGTGGAAAGAGGTAAGGGCTCAGCTTTCTATGAATGACATCATTTTAGCTGCATTCTCTGATACCCTGAAAGTTCTGTTTCACAAAAATGTTTCACTGTAATGAATTAAGAAAGACAATGCATCACTGCGTTAACTACCTTTATCTCCTAGTTTCTTTTTCAAGCTAATTGTCTCCTTCCTTCATGGAATTTAAATGCTTATGCATAAACATTTGCTACACAAGGTCCCTCCTTTAGGACTTTAACCCCTGGTAAGGCAGTGGGTTTCTTCACTGCCAAAAAAACACGATATTACTCTGCTATTCCTTAATTACACAAAGCTTTTACTTTTTCTAAAAACATACATCTATGAATACTCAAGGGTTCCCATGTAAATATCAGGTCTGTTGTGTAAATTTATTTAATCTATTTTATTCAACACACTAACATGAATAGACAATATTATACTTGCCTCAATGCCCAAATGTAAATTATTTCCAGCAGTTAACGTATTTGTTACTGGTCCCACGGTTGGGACTTGGCTACCAATTTTATTCCATGTGCTCCACGTGCACCAACCCCATGGATTTGGGACCTTGTCACAAGTAGTCTGCCAGATATGATGAAGATAACCATCACTCCCATGCACAAATACATTTATTAGCCCATTAAAAAAGTTTGACGACATGGCATGCGCTACCGGAGCATGAAATGTTTGAGGAGCAAAATAGCCGGTCTTTACCCAGTCCGCCCATTTAGAAAAACCTGTGGAATGAAATGAAGTCAAAGATCTTCAAAACCTCTCTCTCAAAGAAACTTTGACGAAAAGGCAGTTTCAAAATAATCTCTGTGAGCCTTATTTATAACGAAATTATATATATTTCCCTTTATTCATATGCATACACCAGCAGTATCGTTCTCAAGGGCAAACTTTCCAGCTCTGCAAGCAAATACTTAACACGGTGAGGTATAATTTAATCTCATTAATAAAGTCTTGTGCGGCCAGCGTTGGGGTTCTGTCTAAACAAGTTTTAAGGATCAGAAATATTATATATGGATACTCAACTATTGCCTCTGACAAGACCAAGAAGGGGACAGCTCTAAATCTGCACTTTATGTTCTCCAGCAATTAAGATGCAAAACGTACAGAGAAATAACATGAGAAATGACCAAAAAATGAAGGTGGTTTTTTTCAGTACAAATTGGCAAAACCATACGGGAAAAATGACCAGACATGATAATTAAAGATCACTATGGACGCAAATGCTAATAAAAAATGGAACCAGAGCACATATAAACAGATTTACAAGCAACCCGTTACCCACCCAAATTCAAAAAATCGGGTTAATGAGCACAACTTATATTTTACGAAAAACGCTGGTATTGTTAAAGCATCCTACCAAACTTTCCTGGAATTTTACGCTTCAACAATTGGCAGATGATTACAAAATAACCGGTCAGAATAAAAAAATGCAACAATCACCCCTTTGATGCTCAGAATAGATATGGTGAAACGGCTGCAAGACCTAGATTATGCGTATGAATAATGCAATATTATCGTCTTTTAGACAGTGATGCAAGATTGAGTGCGCACAGGCACAACTGCTTTTAACAAAAAAACTTTTAATCCAATGACTACCAGAGAAAGAAAACAAGTTACCACCACCTATTAAAAATTACCAGTTGCGACAGGAAGGGGCAGAAGGTAATGACTGGAGAAGAGAAAAAATTGGAGTAACTGCGACAAATGAAATAGGTGATAGAACTAAAGCCGTAAGTCTTACATAGGAAATATTTAAAAGGCATAGAAGGGTTCACTGAAACGGACAAGCTTGGCTGCAGAAGGGGCGATTAAAGACCGAAGGGTAATATTCTGGCAGTCTAGTGGCTGACACTTTGACCAACACTATCAAAGCAAAAACGAATGAAAACCAAAACCATTCGCTTTGAAGAATAGGCAAACAAAGAGAAAGCACCGATAACTTATTTGATTAAACGTTTCAAAAAATGGAGGTTTAAAGCTCCTTTGCTGCTTTACTACACAACAGGCCAGGGGGCAAGATATTTTACCACTTGGCAGGAAACGAAAGCCTTGCCAACTCGTGGTAGACAAGGAACATGAAGCGTAAGAAACTATCGCGATCTTGTAAGGGTAACAAGAATGAAAGGCTGGTACTGTAACATGTAAATGTCGCCTTAGTACTGCTGTTTACTGTGGAACTAGGCATGGTCCCAAAATATTGGGGGTTATACCAAATGAGGGTAAGAGATAAGCACTAAAGTGAAGTAATTTACTTTACTTAGCAGGGCTAAAATACTACGTACTTTAACCCTACGACTGCTTGTTGTAGGATAGTTTATGAGCAAGATTACCCGTGAACCGACTGTCGAAAAAAGGTTAAGCAACAATAAAATCAATAAACAACGAAATGTAAATGATGTAATAAAATACAAGCAAATATCCCATCTGCACGTGAAATGCCATCTGCTCTTGCTAGTGGTGAAATAAGAATGCAAACTGGGCATACTTACTTGTTTGCCATGATCTGTACATGTACCTATCACTCATAACCGCAAACACCTCGTACAGCTGTAAAAACAATTAGCATAGTGATTTATTTGGCACACATTTTGAAAAACTTTGCAGAATGTATTGGTGGTGAAGTACATGACGCGTCCTTGCTTCAAAAGTAAAAGTGTATTTTCCAACCATTATGTGATCAAATAAAATGATCAAATAAAATAATTGGGGATCTTACCATCAATTACATTGGCGTTTACATCAAGTAATCTAAACATCGTACGCTAAAACTGACCACGTTCAAAAGGCAGCAAAAAAACCCTTACAAAGCTGACTGCAACTTTTACTTGCAGGCATTTGATACTTAAAGCAACTAAAATGACGCATATTATCCAATACTGCAAATGTAAAAAAAGCCTTTGATACAAAACACTTATTACGTATACTTAATGTCTGGAATTCTGAGTAATATTTCGCAGAAATGAGTACAATAGCTACAGAAAAGTAGACTACGTCATGCTTGGCGAACAGTCAAAAATATGACAAAAATTTGACATTTGACTGGACTTGGCTGCATAAGATTTAGTGGGTCTTCGCATACCTCTTATCGGTAACCGTCTTCCTGCAACTGTGATCTACAGCTGTTCGTCATGATTAGGAGCTCCAGGCCTTGTCAAATTTGGTGAACCCATCTTCTTAATGGTCTACCTTTTGGTCTTTTTCTGTTAAATAGCTCTTTGTGTACAAGGTATAGATACGTTTTTAGCCTCGTGGAAAAACGCGCCCAAACCAGTTGTCTTCTTTTCTGAATTTTGTCTATTAAGCTTCCATTCAAAGCGAGTAGTTCACTAATATCCTTCAGTTTGCATCATAAATGCTTTGCCATTTACAATGACATTGTCTTCCGATTCTGGAGTCAAGACCTTACATTTTCTTCTATTTATTTCAATTCCCGTTTTTCACATGCGATTCCCAGTTCTGCAGAAAGAAACTTTCATTTCATCAAAATAAGTGACATTAAGGTGGCTATCGTCAGCACATCTTAAGTCTGTTGAGATGTCGTTCTGGAGATGAAATTTGCTTAAGTTTGTTAGTTTGTCCATGACAAACTCGAGAAAAATATTGAATAAAACTAGGGATAGCATACTGCTCTGCTCTACACCTACCTTGAGCGTCAACCAATAGGTGATGATCCCACCAATTTTAACAGCACATTGTAAATTTTCATACAAATATTCAAGTTGGTTGACATTTCAATATAAGCCGATTGCGTAGAGTTCATTGTTCTTTAGGTAGAAGATAATATGGAACTTTTCTTCTTAGCAAAGAGGGCTAATGCATTAACTGTTTATGTAAACTTTCCACTTCTTATATATATATAGCGCTGTTTGTTTGTCTGTCTGTCTGTCTGTGTGTGTGTTCATGGTTGGCGTCCAAACGGGTGGACCGATCACAGCCTAACTTGGCACGAACATGGAGGAGCATCAGGGAAGTGACTAAGGCCTACCGAAAGTGACGTCACTAAACCGGAAGTGACGTTATAGGGTCAATTATGCATTTGGAAGACACTTCTACAAGAAGCACAGTATTTGTCCGATCGACACCAAACTTGGATGAAACTCCCATGAGAACGCAGGAGAGAAAATAGGGGCACAGCAAATGGTGTCATGGAACAGATTTTGGTCAGAATAAGTGACAATTTCTAGTTTCTCGTGCAAACGTCACTGGGATTGTTTTGAAATATTATAACCAGGTGCCGATTTCACGATCGACTAGTTGAGTGTTGGATTACCATTTCCTTTACCAATTTCTTGCCACTCATACTTTGATAATGACGTTTCTTTAGAGTATTGTTTATAATTAAATGATTTGATATGAATGCGGTATCAGTTTTACCACTTACCCCTACATATCCAATGTAAAATTCTCTGGTTGTTTTATAAATGAAATGGCAAATTTGCAGATAGAATCAATAATATAACATTTTCCATTAACTAGACATTTATTTTTGGATTTGTTTTTCTCTTAAAACACTGAGCATCCTATAGTATAAATACAAATCTCCATTTGTGTATATATATATATGCCTTTTATTGAGTCCATAAAGTCAATAAATTTCGTATTTATTTATTGTCATGTAACAGTGAATATTTTCACTGAACTGGTTGTTTAGCTTAAGCTTTAAGGCTTCTTATTTTGGGGAATAAAGGACTGCTTCTTCTCTCATATTATGCCTTTAACTGCTTTTCTTCTGCTCATACCCAGGACTTCCTTTGTTACATCATTCATAATGGTCTTAACACGCTTACAGACCTCGTCAATGTCTCCATCTGAATTCAGTATGGGTTCCAGTCTTCCCAAAATTCTTTGTTTGCAAGGTTTTTACAAATCTGTGTCCAGTAATTTGTCAATAATGATTAGTATGTCTTGGTTTTGACTTGTTTTCCTATGGCTAATTGATAAGTGCTGTTTTGCCGTTAACAATGTGTGATTCGAATCAATATCCGCTGGATTGTAGGCTCTGCAATTGCAGTCAGGTTAAAGGTTTTCCTTTTTCAAGATCAGATCAATTAAGTTTCACGTTTTGCTATCTGGAGATACCAAAGTCACTAATTCTGATTTTATGTGTTTGTGCGAAGTGTTCACGACTGTCAGGTTGTTTACTGCACCTAATTGTAAAAAGTCTATTTTCCAGTTCATTTCTCTCCCAAAACACAAATTTTCCAGCAACAAAGAGCCACTCCTTGAAACAATCCTCTCCTAGTTTTTAATGTTGTATAGGCAATATGGTTATTTCAAAGCATCAATAACATTTGCATTGTAGGGGAGAGAGAGGGGAGAGAGGGAGGGGAGAGAGGGAGAGGGAGAGAGAAAGAGAGTGAGTGAGTGAGTGATTTATATATATATATATATATATATATATATATATATATATATATATATACATATGGAAAAGATGGAAAATTCTCATAGAGAAAGAAAAAAAAAGAAATTGGACGTGATGAAAAAGTAAATTGTAACAACCAAAAGACATCAGAAATGTGCTTAACAGTAGAATCTGTTTGTTAAAAACTCAAGAATCCATGTACAATAGGACATTAAATTAGATGTAGAAAAACCAAATGCACTAGGTCATGTTGTATCAATTTCAAATATAGTACAATGATTGTGGGAAGTAGGATACTCTAATAAGATGAAGTAAATATTTCTGACTTGCTTGCACTTTGCAGTAAACATGATGGAATAAGGAGAGCAAATCAAGGAAGAATATAATTAAAGCTGGAGTAACACAGCACCAGGGCCCTATGGTATTATGGTAAAAATGATTCAACCTTTACTGGACTTTATTTAAATATCTTTGAGACCAGGGCATTTGTGGAAAATCAAAGGCAAGTAATCATCACAGTGTTAATGAAATCTAAGAGTCTTTTGCGTTTTCTTTTCCCTTTCCTTTTCTCTTTTCCCATAATGTTGTATTTGGGTGTTGTATAACTAGTGGTCTTGGATGAAGGTACTTGTTTAAGAAAAAAAATTTACAAAGATTGTTGCCAAAGAAAAGTTAAGTTACCTTGGTAAATGGGTTGTATTGTACTGCTGCATCAGTGAGTAGTGAGTGAGAACTTGATCCAATCACTTGCCACCTTGACCAGTTTTCAGTCCCATTCATTGATGACCAATATAGCCTTGATGATTGTGTATGTGTTCTTGCATAAATATAAGGTAAACCATTCACAAGTGTCAGTTGGATTGTATCCATACCTTTCAGTACAACACCTAAGACACAACAAATATGGAGCTAGGATTAAATAAGCACGTGTTCTTAAACAATTCAAACAAATATAAATACTAAAGGTCCAAATAACATAGGTGGGTCAATTGGATAGCAGCTTACCATAGTTTAAGATGTCCACAGAGAAAACATCACAATTATCTCAGCACCTGATAAAAAGACAACATTTATATTTATGATAAAGCTCTACAAGACTAAAAGTAACTACTAAATACCCACCAAAGTATTGTTACAGCAATGTTCTTTTCTATTTTTCATTTCAATATTTTCTCTTTTTAGCTGCTTTTTGTTATATAAATTGTGAATAAAACGTTATACACAATACAAATGAATTTATGTTTTATCTTTACTAGGCTTTTCAAATTAAGAGAATGTGCACCTAAATTGTATATCTTCCTTGTTATAGTGGCATTATATAAACTTGTTGACAGGTTTACAAAATAAAGAAAAATCTGAAAACTGCAAATTGGTAAAATTGTCAATTCTGGAGCAGAAAAACACCATAGAATACCTTTAATGTACATGCTAAAGTAGAATCCAAATTACAGTGGTTACAAAATACTGATGCAACTGAACAAATAATAGGAAGGAGCTGGGCATCCCAAGTGTGGTTACTCTCAAATGGAATTTTAGTAAAATTAGAATGGCTAGGTATGATGTAGTCCAAACATAAAAATAATATATCACATCAAACCTATGGTTGATGAGTTCACTATATTTCAATTATTGCAAAGTTTTCACAAAATGTGATTTATCAGATTAGTTTTGGTGTATTTTGATACAACTAAATAAATTTGGGGGTTAATTCTGCATCAAAAGTTTTAATGACATTATCAAGAATGACTTCATGGGATTCCATATGTCCATTGTATTCATTAAAATAATATAAATGGTACTATTGATGGCAACAGCCACTGTATAATTCTGATGGAAACTTTCCAAAGACTACATGTTTTAGGTAAAGCTCTTAATTGACCCAAGTGCAGGATTGCTTAACCTAAAATGAAATTACTTTGCCTTTTCTTCTCTGAAAACAATACTAGTCCAGACCTTGCTTAGGTTTGAAGGTTCACATCATATTGGAGCATTCAAAAGCCAGTAGGAACCATAATCATTGCTTAGCATGAAAAATTATTCTAACCTATACAATAACTGTGAAAACTAGTCATTGGAAATGGTGGCAGGAACATCCAAGTCTTTTTAGGAATTAAGGGGAGGTTTCATACATAACGGATTATTAAATTACTATACCCAATATCTTTCAACAAAGGCAGTTTATGATGGATTTTGTTGGTGTTAGAGCCATGATTGTCCAGTATCAACCTGGTATCAATCCTGGATTCCCATTTACACACAAAGTCTCTAATGCCACTGAAACCACTATTTTGGATATTGAGAAAAAACTAGTTGCTATTGAATATGACTGTTTGCAGAATGAAATTTACTTGTTAACTAGAAATTCAACCACCTGTGACAATCTTCAAGAATCAACATAACAAAACACCTTTCATAGTTGAATATATGTGGTTGAATGGATTAAAGTTCAATATAGTATATTGGGCTAGAAATGATACCCCAAAGATAAACATTACACCAGCTTTCTCCAATTTCACCAAAAACAGACACATATTGCAAGAAATAAAGGTTCTGTACACTGTCCTGTTAAGCTCAATGAAATAAAACATATGGAATGAGAAAATGTATTTTTAATAATTGGAATCAATTAGTAATTCAAAATGACAGTGATAACAAAGCAATAAATAAAAATCCCGATATCCTGGGCATTGAAAACACCCAGTGTGAATAACAAATGCATGTTATTCAGTTTATTACACAGCTTTCCTACAGGGTTCTACAAATGGTGGTCCTGGTCAAAATTCAATTAACAAATGCATACCTTCATCTCTAGGTAAATGTGATCCAACCATAACCCAATTAACAACGAAAGTAATTATTCCTGGGATCAATTTTGTACAGTAAACTTGGCCATTGTCCCCCTGGATGCACAATATTTTAGCTTTTCTGAAGGAAATGCTGACGGGATTAGACACCCCTTTTATACCATCAGGAAGTGGTAGCACATGCCTGGAAAAAAATAAGATCAGTATCAATACTAGTATATACTGGATTTTTTTCAAAAAAAGGTAAAGAATTCAAAAATACCAAACACCTAAAAAGTACTTTTAATGACCAAACCATTTATAAAATTTTTCTAAATAAAAATATTTTTTCAAATAATTAACATTTATTGTTTACCTTGTCTGCCTTATATCATTGCTGGTGTCGACAATGAACACCATAGCTGACCACTGTTTTCTGATGTCATGTCTTTTGTTATAGATGATCTTCACTTCAATTGACATTTAATAGGACATTATATAGATGTTGGGTTCCCTGTGGACTATGAGCCAGTTATTGTTATTGTCAGCGGTCATTTGTATTGTTAGCAGCCATGTTGTACACTGAGCTGTTTTATTGTTGATTAAATTGTGGTGAATGATTAACTACAAATTGATGCGATGTTGGGCTAACATAATCTTTACATTTTGCCTTGTTTCAATAAGTGGTCCAGAATAATATTATTTCCCTTAAAACTGAATGTAGTGAGGTACAGGTAAGTTGCAGAGACGGCGAATCTTGTGGTACTTTTTCATGTTCCCAAATTTACAAATAATTTACGTAGATGCTTTAAAAGTGGGTATCCAGCATGCTTCACTGCTTCAGGAAGAATTTCATCAGGACCATTTGTGAGTCATAATAAAAGATGATCTTTGATTCATCTGTATGTTTATTAGTTGGTGCATTAACAGTGACAAGAAAAAGATTGACAGTGCCTTTAAATTCCANTCTTTACATTTTGCCTTGTTTCAATAAGTGGTCCAGGATAATATTATTTCCCTTAAAACTGAATGTAGTGAGGTACAGGTAAGTTGCAGAGACGGCTCAGCCTTTCTCCTTTTTTGTACCCAGACACCAGGATGGAATCCTTCCAATCTTGTGGTACTTTTTCATGTTCCCAAATTTACAAATAATTTATGTAGATGCTTTAAAAGTGGGTATCCAGCATGCTTCACTGCTTCAGGAAGACTTTCATCAGGACCATTTGTGAGTCATAATAAAAGATGATCTTTGATTCATCTGTATGTTTATTAGTTGGTGCATTAACAGTGACAAGAAAAAGATTGACAGTGCCTTTAAATTCCAATACACTAATTATATCAGAGTGTGATACAAAATTAAGTACTGCTTTAGTTAGATCTTTCCTGGGTGGCTACACCATATTTCCTACTTTTACCTCAAGAATAATAACATTTGTAAATGGAGCCACTGGTGGATGCATCAATTAACATTTCTCCATTTCCAGGAATTAGTACTTCAGTCATAGTTGCTATATCAATATTATACATATTATAGCAAATTCAAATGATTTAAGGTTGTTCTAGCATTCCAAGTAGCCAGTCACAAATCCTGCTGCAGTATAAATATTAACTGCCATCCATTTGGCACCACTGACCTGTCACTAACATCATGTAGCACATTGGTTGCCCAGAATGTGGTAGCCATATCTCCATATACATTAACCAACATATTCATATTCATCATCCATTGTTTCAGTGGCTAAATTTTACAGACAAGTCACCAGCTGCACCAACCATGGATACATGGATTAGGACTCCTGATAACTGATAACATAGACCAAAGGGAAGCATCAGATTCCTAGATACCTTTCTCCTGTCCCTCCAGATGAAACCGTTTTTCAAGATACTTGGAATGCCAATAAATAGATTTTGGTCACATTAAAGTTGCAGTTGATTCTGCCCATTGATTAATTGAGATTCATCTGCCCATCATCATGTGCTGTATCCTGCTGTTGCCCATGACTTTGCTCCATTTTCTTTCTACTGATATTGAGTCCGTTGCTTTCAAGCAAGTCCCTCCATTTTTTAGCTGTTGCTCAACCTCATTAGATGTTTCTCTAACTATAACCAAGTTGTCTGTGAATAAGATTGTCCAGGGTAGCTTTGCTCCTACCTGTTTAGGTAACTCATCAAGGATACTTATAAACAGCAATAAACAGAGACCCAAACCATGCTGGAGCCCAACTTTCACCTCAAAATAGTCAGTATGTTTATTTTTTGTCCTGAGCTTGGTCTTATCATTCTTGCACATGTCTTTAACAATTCATACATATCCCTCTGGTATCCCTTTCTTTCTCAAAGCCCACCATATCAGATTCCTTGGCACTCTAGCAAAAGCTTTCTCTAGGCCCACAAAAACAATGTGGAGATCCCTCTGCTTTCCTCTATACTTTTCTTGTATGATTTTAAGACCAAATACAGCATCCATAGTTGATCTTCCACTTTTAAAACCAAACTCGAAGTTGTCAGTCTTTAGTCTATTATCATTTCACATAATTTCATGGTGTGTGGCATCAATTTAATACCTCTGCAATTACCATAGTCAAGTACATAGAGCCCTTGTTCTTATAGAGTGGGGATGATTCACTAAGTCTCCAAGAATCTGGTACACCAGTTGTTAACACTTTGTCAAATGTGTGTTTCAAGAACAAAACACCCTGAGGTCAGACCAGATGCCTTATTTACCAGTGGTTTCCTTACGTTATCATATGTTATCAGAGGAATGTCTCCATCTACACTTGACACTTCTAGTATAGGTTTCATTGGATTGGTGGTCTTCAGTAATTCTGAGAAGTATTCTTGCCATCCTGACTTCTTATCTTCTGTCAGTGTATTATCATGACAATCATTTATGTAGGTGTTATCTGTGATGTCTTGAGACTGTCCTCTTCTTGTTTGGGCTAACTTAAATCATTGATTGACCTTCTTTGGTCTTAAGCTTTTCAAACATTTCAGCATACATCCTATTTTAGCCTCAGTAATAACTTGTTTTGAAGCTTTCCTATTCTCTCTGTAAAAGGCTCTATCTTGTTCACTACCAGTGTTATTACCAGTGATATTGAATATGCTTTTGACAAGAAACTTAAGGCAGGAGTTGTATTTGTTGACCTTTCTGCAGCCTATGACACTGTGTGGCACCGTGGGCTTACACTGAAACTGTTGAGAACAATACCATCCAAAGAAATGGTTCGTGTCATTATGACCATGATATCACAGCGGCGATTTCATGTACATGTGGATGCAAAGAAATCACGCTGCCGAACCCTAACTAATGGTGTACCACAAGGTTCAGTCATGGCTCCACTTCTTTTCAACCTGTACACACATGATATACCCACAACTATCAGTAAAAAATACATATATGCTGACGATATAGCCCTTAAGACTTGTCATAAGACGTTTGATGT
>RDPX01000122.1:1048466-1071780 GCA_003991215.1 Morbakka virulenta
GCTTTGAAAAAACGCGGGCTTGCCTGCGGATCAACTCGGAGTGATGCATGCGCACCCTTAATCTGACCTATTTCATCTTTGAACACATCATTATGTTTATCTAAAACTGCTTGCAGTTTAGAACCTGATACCTTGTTAACTGAACGACCTTTGACCTGCTCAGCCCAATCAAGTTTCAATTTAAACAACCAATTTCTGCCCAGGAGTGACTGTTTATCTCCTGGGGTTACTAACAAAGGCAATTTCACAGTTTGGTTGTTATGTTGTACAATAACATCATCTTGACCCATAATTACAAGCTTATCACCAGCATAAATCTTAATGCCAGGATCAGGAATATTCACAAGTGTTACATTGTTCAAATGTTTGTTTAAAGTTTAAATGCTGTTTAAATGCTGTACCAGTATCTAGTTCAAAAGGTATTGTCTGACCTTCAACATCAATGTTGACAAATATAGGGTCAATGTTTATGTCATCACTTAAGTGATACATGTCATAGTGTTCGCCAGTGTGGTTATAGTGTTCATCAGTTTGACCATAATGTTCATCAGTTTGTTGCTTATGCAGCTCAGAGTGTTCTCGTGTTAAACTGTTAACCCCCTTACCAGACATACATACCTTTGGCGAAGTGGTTACGTTTGATGCACTTACTACAAATCTTGTCACGTGCAGGACAGTTCTTTATATCGTCGTGCCACTTTCCACCGCAGAATTTACAATGTCGTTGTGAATGTTTGTTGTTGTTCTGTTTTTGAGAATGTCCGTTGTTGTTCTGTTTCCGATATTCCGGAGTCTGCGTTGGTTTCGTCTTGAACTGCTTCGGCGTTGTGGATACAGCATTAATGTTCGGTCTTTCCATAACAGCAAGTGAAAGGTTGGAAAATTGAAACTTGGTTCCGACTCCTGCACAGCCCTGAGGATCCTGTCAGATATTTCTCCAGATGGAGGTTGACTTCGTGTACACCAGACCTACCAATCGTCACAGCCAACTTGGCACCAAGCGCAGACAGAACGGTATTCAATCAACTAGTTAGTAGTGATCACAAATAAATCAAGGTTAGGGTTGGAGTGGACTTCAAACCTGAGGACTGTAATACTATGACAAGATGGAACTACAAAAAAGCACATTTGGATAACTTTGCCAAGCTCAGAGATCTTTACACAACCAACACAACGTTCAGCGAAAGGATGCAAATGGCGTGGTAAAGATATCAATGCCGCAGTACGAAAAACTGCCTTGCAGATGATACCAAAAGAAGCAAGAAAAACTTCCGACCATATTGGATAGAGGAACTGTAGACCATGAAAAAAGAAGTAAAAGAAGTCAGGAAAAAAAATTGAAAGAGCAAATAAGTGAAGAGGAGAAAATTCACCTGGAGGCAACAACTGCAAAACACAGAAGCACACTATTCAAGCAGCGAGAGATAACCGGCGGAAGAAAACAGAAAAACTGAACTTAGATAAGAATGGAGCACAACTGTGGAAATTAGCCTTAGCAATGAGTGATGAAAGAAACCTCTTGGGGACCCATTGCATTTCAACATGAAGAAGGTCTCACAGGAAAGAAAGTAGCAGACGACTTGATGAAACGCTATGAAAAGATAAGCGTTATTGAGATGCCCAGAGACAGAAAAACTGAGACTCGGGAAGAAATTCAGAGAAGACAGGTTAATTCCCGGAATCTGTTAGTAGAAGATATCATGTCCCAGCCTTTCATAGAAAGAGGGATAGAAGGAGGCATCAAACAACTCAAAAGAGAAGAATCACCAGGGTCGTATGGGATCACAAAGTAACTCCTTGAGCACCTTGGATCCTCAACAGAAAAAACCTTTTGAAAATACTACAGCCAGCTAGAGAAATGCTTCAGGGCCTCAAATTTGAAGGAAAGCCACGATTGTTCTATACATTAAAAGGAAAAACAAGCGCAAAACTGACAACTACAAGCCTATAATTCTGTCAAGCTTTGTTTAGGAGTTAATGGAGAGGATTGTCAATACGCTACTGTCATGGTATCTACAGAAAGAAAAAGTAGTAACTCTAAAAAAAACTGGATTCAGACAGAGCAAATCAAATGAAGACCAGGTCATGTACGTGGCTCAAACAATTTAAGGTTCTATGCAGGACAAGAAACAAACTATCGTAGATTGGATAGGCCTGGAAAAGGTGTTTGACAAAGTGTTGAAGGAAGGCCTGTAGCTGAAGCTGTACCAGTGTGGAGTCAGAAGATGCATGTCCAAATGGATCTCCTAGTACCTTATAAACAGGAAAGCTCAGTTACAGAATCAATGACAGGGAGCAGAAAGAAGATGCTGAAGGAAGAAGTCTTAAAAAGTGACGTCCTGTCTCCGACTTTGTTTACTGATTTTTTTTGAATAACATCCTCAAAGACATTCCAAGATGGACTCATGCAGAGGAAGCTGAAAAATATTGGAGACTGGAAAAAGAAATGTGTGGTATCGCTGAATGCCAGTAAAACGACGCACACAGTCTTGCACCATGGGAAGAAGCTGTTACCCTGATAGTTGAAAGTGTCCTTTAGTTATTATTATTAGATATTTCTCATTACAGTCAAAGTCAATTGAGTTGGATAACGTACCTTCTACGCGGAACAGCCCATCTATGTCAATTTTTGGGTGCAATTTTGCAATAGAACTATTTCTAGGAAGATAGGTTATGTTTTTTAAACATTTTATTTCTGCCTTTAAAATATTGGTCTAGCTGGGTCATTTTAATAGATATAACAGCAGCTCAGCTCTTAGATTTGTGACCATTTTTAATGGTGGTACTCTAGATTTTGGTTGGTCTATGGAGGGGAGAGGAACCAACAGGTGACAATGATGGCTCTCTCAAAACTCTCACAACCAAATGACGGACCTGCGACAAGGCGAGGATGGCTGCCTTTAAATAATCCTGGTCCTAGTGTAGGGTAGGGTACCTTTAGTTGGCGGAAGAGCTAAACCAATGGCCAACGGTGGATACAGGATAACGGGAGACAGGTCAGTGACCCTGATTTTGGCTCCTGTACTGCGTTGCAGAAAAGAGTTGGGGGCCTTACTGCAGTAATCTTCTCCTAGTCAATCACAATGGTAACAAACTCAAAAGATATTCAACTCAACAGCGTTAACAGGAGCATGGTTAAACTACCAATTTTTGCGCTCGGTAATGATGCTTGAGTACATAGGGAGGTCGGGACTGTCATCATGCTACTATGTACAATTTAAGAACAAATATATAAATTAGCACATGGAATGTAAGATCCCTCTATCAAAAAGGAACGCTGAATAATGCAAAACTGGAAATGGCACGATTGAATATTGACATCTTTGGCATGTGTGAGATAAGATGGACTGGAGCAGGATGTTTCAAAACGGATGATTACATGATGTACTACTCAGGTAGCACTTCTCATGAAAGAGATGTTGGTATTCTTTTAAATAAACAAGCACAAAACTCAGTGATAGGATTTTGGCCAACTTGAGACAGAGTTATAATTATCAAATTAAAAGCAAAACCATTTAATGTCAATTTAATTGAGGTGTATACATCAACTAGCAGCAGCTCTAAAGAAGAATTAGAAGATTTCTACAACAAGATTGACAACTGCGTAAAACAATGTAAATCACAAGAGATTACCATGGTTATAGGTGACTTCAATGCTAAGGTAGGGATAGAAAGACATGCAAACATAGGTGGTGGGAAAAGCAATGGAACTAGAAATGAACGAGGTGTACAACTCATTGAATGGTGTGAGCAAAACGACCAAATCATTTTGAATACATGGTTTACGAAACACCCAAGATACTTGTGGACATGGAAGAGCCCAGATGGCCAAACAAAAAACCAAATTGATTACATAACTATAAAATCACGATTTAGGAATTGCATCCAAAATATTAGAACTTTTCCAGGTGCTGACTGCAACAGTGGCCATGCTTTACTAGTTTGTGACATCAAAGTAATGCTTCAGAAAACAAATCAACACAAATTAGAGCCTAAACTGGATTTCAGGGTACTTCAAGAACAGCATACAAAAGACGCTTTCAAAGAGCTAGTTGTAGAAACACGAGGGCACCCAGATAACGAGCGAGATTCAAATAAAAACTTTCAACAACTCCAGTAATCACTAAAACCGGTAGCAAAGAAGGTTATTCGACCAAAGCCTAGGAACAAACACAAACCTTGGATAACTACTGAAATTCTTAAACTAATAAAAAAACGCAGAAGAATTCTTCTTCTTTTACTTTCGGCTGCTCCCTTTTAGAGGGTCGCCACAGCGGATCAATCTTTTCCACCTTACATGGTCCATTGCATCCTCCACTCTCAATCCTTTTTCTTTCAGATCCTCATTGATAGCATCCATGTATCTCCTTTTCGGTCTGCCTCTCTTCCTTCTTCCTGGGACATTCATATCCAGCAGTTTCCTTCCGACGTAATTTTCTTCTCTCCTCGTGACATGCCCGAACCACTGGAGTCTTGCTCTCTTTGCATCTCTCCCAGCTTCCGTACGAGTGCTGTGCCTCTTATTCTCTCATTCCGAATCCTGTCCAGCCGAGTGACACCAAGTGACCATCGGAGTATTTTTAGCTCAGCAACTTCTAGTTCCTGGTCGTGCTTCTTTGAAGTTGCAACCGTTTCCAGTCCGAATAGCAGAGCGCCTTATGCATCAAAAAATAAAGTAAACAACAAATGGACGGAAACTTTGTCCAGCGGCTTCATGTGTAGAATCTAAAGATGGTACTATTATCATGGAAAAAGAAAAAATGTTAGGAAGATGGGAAAAATATATCAAAGAATTGTTTGAGGACAACAGAGAGGCCACAATAAAGATTAGGAGAGAAAAGGAAAATTTACCATTTACAAAAAAAGAAATAGAAAAAGATTATGCCTAAATACAAGGCAACAGGACCAGATGAAGTAGCCATCGAATTAATACAAGCTATGGACGATCTTGGAATTGAGTGGATAACGACCATTGCAAACAAAATTTATGATGAAGGACATTTTCCACCAGACATGAGAAGATCAACATTTATTGCCCTACCCAAAAGACCAGGAACCGCAATGTGAACTACATTGTACCATAAGCTTCATGAGCCACATGACCGTTAATCTTAAAAATCCTGCTATACAGAATGAGGGTACGGACAAAAGCAGTAATATCAGAAGAACAATTTGGCTTTGTAGTAGACAAAGGAATCAGGAATGCCATTTTTATGCTCCAAATGATTAGTGAGAGATACATTAAAATGCAAAAAGATATGTACATATGCTATATTTATTATGTTAAAGCTCTTGATAAAGTCAGCAAAACATCTGTTTAGGATACTAGAAGGATTAGATATGAATGACAAAGACCTAGAACTAATAAAAAATATGTACTGGGAACAAGAAGCAAGCATAAAAATTGGAAATCATGCAAGTGACTGGGTCAAAATTGAGAGAGATGTTAGACAAGGCTGGTCACTATCCGTTTTCTCATTGTATACTGAGTCGATAATGAATAACATTGCACAAATGGAAGGTATTAAAATAGGTGGAACCAGTATAAATATTTTAAGATATGCAGATGACACTGCCATCATTGCTGAGACTGAAGATCAACCCCAGAAGATAATGGATATAGTTACAAAAAGGAGTAAAATAATTGGTCTGGAAATCGATCAATAGAAATCTTTCGCTCAAGTAATCTCCAAGTAAAAAGAAATTCCAAAATGCTCAATAATGGTAGATAGAAAGATCCTAAAACAAGTAGACGACTTCATCTATCTTGATAGTTTGATAACATCCAATGGTAAATCAGATAAAGAAATAATCAGAAGAATCGGAATTGCTGAAACAGCTTTCAAATCAATGGCAAATGTCCTAACCTCTAAAGCCATTAATATGCGAACAAACATCAGAACTCTAAAATGCTATGTCTGGAGCACACTTCTCTATGGTTGTGACACTTGAACGATCAGCAAAGCAATGGAAAAAAGATTAGTGGCTACAGAACTGTGGTTTCTAAGACGAGGAAAAAATTAGCAATGAAGATATCTTACGAAAAGTACAGACGAGCTTAAAATGAATGAAAACGATCCACCCTCGACAACTATATTTTTTTGGACATATCATGAAAAAGAAAGCACTGTCAGGCCATCACTAGTAGAAATAAAGGCACCAAGGTGAGGGGACGACAACGGCTGCTCTACACCAGGCTACTGGCAAACAGGGTGAACTTGAGACCTGTTGAACTGATTCACCTAACGGACCTTCGAAAAAGATACCATAATGTAACAGCCGATGTCGGAATCTGACAAGGCACCCACCGACGACGACGACTTTAGATTTAGTCATCAAGAGGCTGCAATTTATTTGACCTTCATCATCGATTACTGTCAGTGCATCTGAGAAGTGATGGAATTCTTTTAATACTTTGACTTGTTCAATATTCTTTTAACTTTCACTTTCTATTCTATATTCTATCTGTTCTTTTGAGATCTTTTAAAACTGTAAGATTATATTATTCTTTGGGTTGTTTAGTTAAAAATGTTTAGCCTTTTTTAAAAAAAAATATTTAGCCTTTTTTTTTGAAACCAATTACTTTTTCTATAGAGCTACGAATTATAGATTTTACTTCTGCCCAACTTTTATTTTGTAAATTCCTAAACACATGTGCTCTATATGATTTTAATAAGTACTCCGTACATTTTGATCATTCATGAGAACTGGCGTGTTGTACGTTTTGCTTTTTAGCGGCTTTAGGTTTATTAACATACACTTAAAACCATCTACATTTAATCCTAGTTATTAGATGTTTATAGCCACTGTTGTGATGGCTCCAGTCCCTAGTTATTTTTAGAATTGAGGACTGTATATTCAACTTTTTGACTAGATCATCTAAATTATTGTAGAAACTAGCACTTATATTTGGATTTTTGTTGGTCATGTCGCTTTCTGTTGCGCATGCACTTAAAAGAGTAAGAAGATATTTGGGTGGCATTTTATAATGTTGAATTTATTCTCTTTTATTTAGTAGAAAGATATCTCTGCTATCTCTGCTAGCTCCGAAAAATAGTTTTCGTTTCACCATTTTGGGTATTATTGTTATTTTCTTTCAATCTCAATTTAAGAGGTTTGACCGTTATCTCTCCATGTTTTGTGAGGTTATTTTGGATATTTTGGAATGATAAAGCCATTACAGCCAGCATCATAGTAATCGTTTTATGTAGTGTTGTTACAAAAAAGTAAGGATCCACACAGTTAAACTGTAGCTTGTAAAGTATATTATATCCAATAAACTCTTTGGTCCAACAGGATGCTAAACTACTGACTACAGTCTACTCCCTTGTAGCCTACAGATTTTGCAACAATTTTCCTTTTGTGGCTAAATAATATGCTGAATAATGCTGATACAAAGTTTTGATTTTGTTACTAAGTACAGTTTTTACGCATTGTCGGTGGTATTCTAGAACCGAGATGACGAACAGTGTTGTATCAAGTCTGCCACAGTTCTGAAATGATAACTCTGCTCTTAAATCAAAATGATCGTAGCACGTTCTAATTATTTGGAGTAAGTTCAAGGTGATGATTTAACCTCTTAATTAGGTAAAATATTTCACATACAAAGCTGGATAATCAGTTTACGTAAGTTTCACATACTTTCTTCAATTGTCAATTAAACCGTTATCAAGTTTGTAAAAATTCACCTCTTCTACTTTGGGAAACAGGTTTTCCTCACTGTGACAAGTCGATAGTCTTACTTGAGTCACACCCAATCAGAATTGCTATTTTTAACACAAAGCACAATTCAACTTTTGTGAAGCGAGGTCCTTACTCACAATAAACTTTTATAGAACGCCCAACAAACTTCTCACGCTGTAACCTGCAATGGAACGATTGTTCAAAAATTTCATCTCATTTGGTTCTCAAGAACATCTTGCAACCCCTGATACACATTTCTTTCTTGGAATTTTCATCGCAATGTAGCCTCGTTTTCAAATTCAGTCACATTTCATCACCCTGATTAAGGGAGTGGGGTAGTTTAAGGTTGTTTAAGGGTAGCTTCAGGATGTCTGTTGTGACTACGTTTTTGGATACTCTATTAAATTACCTTCCAAAAGATATACACCATAGACTTTTGGTGCTGGGATTTAACGATGAACGAATAATTTTACATATGATATCAACGCTAACAATTCTTATTGGATTAATAGTATTTGTCGCATTGTTGTTTCAGAAGGCTAATTATGGCAGGTATTCAGTCTTGAATACATGTAAGTAGAACGTTTTTATGGATAATTGCTAAGTCATTTGCATACTGTTATGAAAAAGAATTAGACCAGACTCGTAGCCCGATTGAAGCAGTAAGTCAAATACAATTACCGTAGTAGAACTCATGACCCGGATCCTATTTTGCGATATTTTGAGTCGGTGACAGTAAATCAACGTTTAAGTGGCTCTTGAAAGAGTTTATGTGAGTGGAAATTGTAAAAGTAGTAATAAAGGAACATAAGATGTGTGATATTATTCCATCTGTATCTCAGTATCTGCTGTACATGTTGCTAGATCCAGGAATCTGGAATCGACGCAGATTGAGGTACGCAGCGTGTTGAGCTATCGGCGCTTGGCACTTGCCAAGGCCGACTTGAAACTATCAACTGAAGTGGCGTTGACAGTATCTGTATCTCTATCTGTATAAATACGTCAAAGGGCCTTTCAGCATAATTTCAGCTCGAGGGAGAGCGCAGGAAAATTAATCCTGCTTGTGGACGGCTGCTCGGAAACAGCCTATTGTCTTTGAATGTGCAACACTTTCAAACACAACACAATTGTCTTTGGAAAAAACGAATGTTTAAATGAATCACTTTTAAAAATAATAGATTTATAACCTCTGATGTTGGTCAACAATGTTTGAGCACTGATAGTTCTTATATTGCGTTGCTGTTATTCTACGCCGGTTTGTTCTCACAGGACTTAGGTAATCATGCGGTTGTTGTTCTGGCACCAGCCCCTCGACCACTTTGTAGAAAAGTACAAGTCTGTTCGCTTTCCTCCGATCTTGTAGAGGTGGTAGTTGGAGGTTCGTGTGATGCAACCAATGTCTCTAGGTGTATAGTCATCCTTGATGAAACGGGCCGACTGACGCTGGACTTTCTCTTACTCGTTTACGTCATTTTGAAGGTGGGGGTCCCATACTACGGAGCTATATTCCAGGATGGATCTTACAAGGCTGAGATATGCTGCCTTCCTGCACTGCTCAGGATATTGTTTCAGGTTTCTCCTGAGAAAGCTGAGTGTTGATTATGCTTTTTTAGTGATTTTTGTGATATGGCTGCGCCACTTTAGGTCTTCTTGTATGGTCACTCCTATGTAATTTTTTTCTATTACCTGTTGTAATATGTGGTCGTCTAGCTCGTAAAAGCTTGGCGACTTCTGGTTGGTGGACATGGTATAACTTTTTTTCGCATTGAAGCGCATTCCCTAAGTAGCCGCCCTATCTTTAAATTCCTCAGGTCACTTTGTAATGTGAGATGGTCTGAGCGGTTCCTGTGTTGTCGTTCAGGTGGTTCCAGGCCAATATGGTACGAGGAAAGAAGGAGTGTTTATATTGTTTGGTGTTATACCTCGGCACCATAAAGCACTTGTTGTTCCTGATGTAGTTGTTGATGAGGTTGGTGGTTACGAAGTCTGCTGATACCCTCATTCTAATTCTGCGACCGGCCTTCGGTGGTATTAGGAGTTGGTCAGGAGGCAGTGCTGGCACCACCCCCTCAACCACCTTGTGAAGGAGAGTAAGGTAAAGTTGTTCCCACCTTACTGCCCTTAGTAATCTAAATGCAGCCAGACCACAGCTTGGTGTAAATTATAGAGATATCAACAAGAAACATTAAGTGGCAGCATTTCAAGATGGGATGGTGTATTCTGAATATTGGCCATCTGAGACTGAGAACCCTGAGGAAGCTTGGTGCATGCTATGCCGCAAGACCATCTATCTCTCTGTGATGCCTCGGCCTTAAATTCACATGCTAAAGGAAAAAAGCACTTCAAGAAAGTACCTGCATTTTCCACAACTGCTAGTGTTAAGTTCTTTCTTGGGCTTGGTCACACATTTTCTATATTTTCAAGGTTTGTTGGTTTAAATTTTAACTGGAACAAAGGGGTTGTGAAGGACAGGATTTATAATTTATGTGGTTTTGTAAGACCATGAACACTTAATTTCCTGATTACTGGTTGATTTTTAAGAAACTTTAAAGATTGGTTAGGAACCATGAACCTGGGTGAATTTTGCTGAGTAAAACCCAGATGGCCATGAGTTTTACTTGTGAAAGTTAGTCGTACCCCTAGTTATGGAAAAAAATTTGTTATTCTTTGAATCTTCATGCTTTTGTAAATGGGATATCAGTACTGAATTGAGTACAGAATTCCAACCGAAAACATGTTCTTGCAACTTTTCTTAGAATTTCACATTCTGGAGATTAATAAATATATTATTGTACATTAGAAGTTATGATGCCTCTGGTTTGACCAGCAACCTTCTTTTAGGGTACAGCTGGTTATGCATTGCATAGGCTTGTTTTCTGTTAAAATGACCTTTTCTAAGCAACCACTCTTCCTAGCCAAAGAAACAGTACTTTGTTTGAGCATGTAACCAGTGCAAATTGAAATTTTCTAAATCCTAGAAAATTTATTCGGTTTTAAACAGTCATTTGAATTCAAGTTCATCCATGATTACACTGGTCTGCAACAGTTTGCTGGATGACATTATTTATATACATCTTATATAACTTTGATACGCTGATCACTAATATGCAGTCAGATTTTTCCAATCACGTCTCATTTTTTTTTACAGCAAAATATTTTTTTTCACGTTTTCGCAAATATTGGGAGAAATGAGACACCCACTCTTACCAGTAAAAAAATTATTGACAGCACTAAATCTGTTCCTGTTTAATTACGTGCTGTATAAATTATCAATGGACAATAGAGGTCACTTCCATGCAGACACAACTATCAAAGCTGAAACCAGCTTGCATGTATTCCGTCATTCATGAGGCATCTGATTCCGTAACTCGATCCAACTTGGGCCGATATCATCAAATTGTACACTGGGCTATTTGTGGGTTCTTATGTTGATTAGCATGTGGTAATATGAACCCAACTTGTACTTTGTAATCCAACAGCCTCTGAGTTATCACGCAGGCCAATAGTTCTCAATGGTGGCTCCAAGAATTTCAGTAGAACTGGCGCTCTGCTATCAACAACCATGAACAGAAAATGCAAAAATAATCCTGATAGAATCCTGATACATTTGTGGTCAAGTTATGTTCAGTGGATAAGCCTGCACAATTTCAACCTTTGTAAAGATAAGCTACCATGCATATTTCGGGATCAAACTTGGGACCAAGACAAAGATTTTGCCCCTCACCTTGCCTGCAAAACGTGTGTGGAAGCTCTTGAGGCATTGGGCTAATAGAAAACAAACCAGTCTTCCATTTGGAATACCGATGATCTGGAGGGAAGGTATAGATCACGTCACTGACTGCTACTTCTGCATGACCAACATCACCGGTGAGTCAATCTCAATGTTCGGTTTCTCATTTCGTATGGACCAGGGACACAGTTTTTATGCAAGTAAAATCTGAAATTATACTAGTAAAAGCAAATTATGCTAGTAAATCCTTGTTGTATATGCATGTGAAAAATAGAAATTTTACACAGTAATTCTTCACGAAACTACAAAGAAGTAAAATGTGTAAGAAAATACTGCATAAATGAAACCTGCATATTGATTGCTGCAGAAGTTCCAAAAATCACCAACTATAAGCATAAATTTAATGCTAGTGGACAAAAATTGTGCTGTTTTATGCAAATAGCACAAAATTATGCCTTTTTATGCTTTTATGCTAGTAGGGTAAAATTATGCCTTTTTATGCTTTTTATGCTTGTAGCATAAAAGCAGTGTCCTTGGTATGCACACAGTTCAAACTCCCCAAGTGCAAGGAACTTCACAGCAATGCTCTACCTCTGAGGTCTTGAAGGCTTTTTCACCTTCCAATGAGGCAATAGTTAAGTGTAGCCTCAAGTGTAACAATAAACCCATTTAAATACTTGTGGAGATATTTACAAATTCTATTTAATCACTTTCAGGCTTCACTAAGAAGACCAAAGGTCGTATCATATACCCCTACATCTGATCCACAGTGAAACCTCAATCTCACAATGCCAATACTCTGGTTCCTACCCCTCCTTCCAATGTTGAGGAGTGATCGCTAGAGGAAGAGAAATCCAGTGAATGCATTGGTGAGAGTTACCAAGAGTCATGCAAGCCCCACCCTGATGCATCACATCCCAGACCACTAACACAAGAAGAGCTCAATGATCTAGTGAGGGACTTGGCTCTCTCCAAAGAATCCTCTCAGTTTCATGGATCGCGATTATGGGAAAACAATCTCCATAACCCCGATACCACTTTCTTCTGATATTGAGACTATGACAAGAACTTTTGGCTCTTCTTTACTAACGACCTGGATAGCCATTTGGTCTATTGCAACAATATCCCGGGACTAGTTTCAGCATTAGGGCTGGAATATGATGCCAGTGACTGGAGATTATTCATCAATTCCCTAAGCAAAAGTTTAAAGGCTGTGTTGCTTCACAATGGAAACAAAGTGGCATCCATCCCTTAGGACACTCCGTGCACTTGTTGGAAAGCTACAAGGCCATGCAGATCTTGCTTTCCACAATCAAATATGATCTACATAGCTGGAAAATCTGTGGAGACCTCAAGGTGTGAGTAATTGGAACACAGCTGTCAGTGATTTGCAAACATAACTTTGTTAATTGATGATTGCCGTTTTATTTGTCCATTGCAGCCTGTGTGCTTATTATATTTTTTATCATTTCAGGTACTCTTGATCCTTTTAGGACAACAAGGCAGATACACCAAATATCCATGCTTTATTTGTCTCTGGGACAATCTGGCTGATAGCCAGCACTACGCTAGGCAAGAGTGGCCACAGAGAGGAGTGCTAGAACCGGGCTCAAGAAACATCATCGAGAAAGCTCTTGTCAACCCCCAAAATGTATTGCTTCCACCACTTCACAAAAAACTAGGCCTCATGAAAAACTTTGTAAAAGCTCTTCTGAAAGATGGCAAGACAATCACTTTCTTAAAGGAAAAATTTCCTCAACTCAGTATAGCGAAAATCGAAGCTGGTGTGTTTGATGGCCCACAGATAAGAGAACTCATCAAGGACAATGACTTTGACAAGAGTTTAGGCAGAGATCAGTTGAACGCTTGGCTAGCCTTCAAGTCCATTATCCCCAATTTTCTCTTGAATCACAGAGGCACATAATATGTCTCTGTAGTCGAAGATCTTCTCTCCAGCTACCAGGCTATTGGAGCTTGCATGTCCATCAAAATGCACTTTTTAAGCTCGCATCTGGACTACTTCCAAAGCAACTGTGGAGACTACAGCGAGGAACAAGGCGAGTGCTTCCATCAAGACATTTGGGTGATGGAGGAGTGATACTAAGGACGCTGGGACATTTCTATGCTCACTGATTACTGTTGGTGTCTCAAGAGGGATATTCCTCAAGCCTGGCACTCCAGAAAATCCCAGAAGAGGCCATTCTTGCCTGCATGATTAACTTGATCATTCATTGGGGCCTCTATTTTGTTGATGTCCTGTGTTTTGTAATTTCCCAGATCTTTAAAAATACTACATTGTCACATAAATATATAATTCACAAAATGTGAATTTCATGTGTATTTGAATTTTTTTAGAAATGTTGTGAAAGAAAATCCGTACATGATGGAGAAAAACTGATTGCATATTTGAATTCAGCTTGTCAAAAAGATACAAAATCAGTCCGAAAAAACTCATCCCGCAAGGTTTTTTTAAAATGCAGATCTGTGTCATTACTGTACAAGTGTTTGCACAATTAGTAGTAAATATCCAAAAATGTAAGAAGAACCAAGATCAGTTGCTGAATTCTATGTAGGGATGTCTGGTATATACAAATTTATTGATTCTCAGTCAGAAAAGACTCATGATCTTCTGATAATTCCCAATACTCAGTTTGGCCTATTAACTTTTTTAATATCCAGTTTAAACATTGTTATTCTCTTGTTCTGGGATCAAATAGTTTCTGACAGTCTGCAGGCAGCATCTCCATGTGACATAGTTTTGTGGATCAACTGTGTCCATGATTTTCTATCTTGTGTCACTGTCTGGATCTATGTCTGCCTTGGTGACCAGCTTTCTTGCAGGTACTGACCTCTACTTTTATACTTTTATTTATCCAAGAATTGCTTCTTTCAGCATGGTCAAACTAACATAACCAATTTACTCTTAGAAACTCATCAAGCTTTGGGAGGTGAAGTTCTGTCACTAAGGGGTCTGGTTCAATGTGCTAGGCTTGTCCAGGTTTGATGTTGCACATCCATCTGATCATAGCCCTATCATTGAGCTGTAGACATGTGAAGGAGGACTGGGTGTGCGCCCAGCATTCACTACCATACAAGAGCACACTCCAGACACAGTTGCCATGTACTCTATCCCTGGTGGCTAAGAGTATGATCCTGGATGTTAGTTTAGGTAGCACTTCTTGAAATTTCTTCCAAGTGGACTTCACTCTGACTTTTGAACTAAATTTGCTGCCACCCCCAGCACTCAACATATCCCCAAAATAACAAAGAGTCTTCTACTTCCAGTTTGTTGCCATCACCTACCACCTCATTGTATGGGTGGCCTTCAAGTGGGCATGTCTGCTCCAGACATCTCTTGCACTTGTAGTTTGCATCCAAAGTCAACCTTCCTTTCAGACTGCTACATTTTTGTGTACCCATAGAGAGCATGAACTACATAATGTGGGATTGGAACTTACACCATTTCTACACAGGGCACAAGAATATTTTCCTGAATCTTTTTTAGAATGTAGTGGGCCACAGACCATCACCTTTATTTTTGATAGATTTACTCTCAATCCTTTGGCCTCCAGTTCATTTTTTCATGCCTTCGACTTCAGCTCCAGTTGCTCAAGAGATTATGTTATGATGATGACCAAATCATCTGCATACAATAGTTCCCATGGACATCCTGTGCAGAATTCTCTGGACAAGGCCTCAAGCACAGTGATGAACAAAAGAAGTGAGAAATGAACCTTGATGAACTCCAACTTTCACACTGAAGTCATCACTGTATGAGTCATACACCTATACTCTACTCTTTCTACTGTGATACATGCTTTGTACTAGTCAAGTGGGCCATTCTTTTACTCCAACTTTTTACATTCCCCACCATAGCACAGCCCTTGGGACTCTGTCAGAGGCCTTCTTTAAGTCAACATATGCCATGTAGTAGTCTTTTTCTCAGCACTAACATACTTTTATTGCATTTGACATAAGATGAAGATGGCATCAGTTGTGCCCCTACTGGATATGAAAACAAACTGCATCTCATTGATGCCCACTTCCTGTCTAATAATGCTGTCACCCACTCATTCCAAAACTTTCATTGTTCCTTCCAAAAGCTTCAGGCCTCTGTAATTACCTCTAACATGAGCATCGTCTTTGCCATTAAAGTGGTTCACAATGAAGCTCTCTTCCCAGCTCTTTAGGACATGCTCTTCTCTGATGATGAGAAAATAAATATAAACAGACCCAACACATTTTACATTGATTTTCTAAAATTTTCAAATTACAAAAATCCAAATTTGTTTTTTTTCTTAATAAAGTTAGCCACTGCAGTTGGAAGTTTGAAGTGAAATTTTTCAAGTCTGTTTTAACTTTTCTTCAACTTCTTTGGCTGTCTTTCAGGAACATAAGCAACAGTGTCATCTGCAAATTGGATTACATTACAGCTTTTCAAACAGAGCTCAAATTCATTGGAGAATATCAGGAATATAATTCATCCTAATATTGACCCTTGTGGAACACCACACAATTATGGTGCAGGGTCAGATAGATCACTGTTGGTTGACAATGGGGTTTATTAGGATGGTTTTCCAAGTTGTTGGCATCGTTGTACCTTGAAGGAAGAGGTTTATGGTGTATGATATTGGGCTTGTTATCTGAGATCAACAGTCAATAACTGTGCAACTATTAAACTATCCATACTGGTTACCTTTGTGTGTTTCATATTTTCAGTTCCCATTGCATAAATAACATTGTCACACATCCAAAGGTGAAGACACTTGAAATGAAGCAGTTTTTTAGTCTTGGTGATGTTCATCCAAAAACCTTAATGAAAAGTTTTGATATATGTAGCAATTGTTGTGAAGAACTTACAAATGATGTTTTGTGGTGCAATATTTTTTTTGTTAATATTCCATCCAGGTATAAGTAGTATGGATACATTTTGCTGTTAAAGTGCCTTTTTCTGGCAATATATTTTTAATGGTTTTCAAGAATTTTTAAACATTGTTACCATTGGTCTTTTGTGCGGAGGGCCAAAATTTATAATCAAAAGACTTGCTTTGATCCATTCAGGTTGTAGTTCCAAAAGTTTCTACAAGATACTTGGACTAAAACTGTTATGGTTTACTTTTTTGTTTTTTTTGTTAGACAAGATGATATCAAGCAGGTTACTGTTCATGATTAGTTCAAATATATCACCTTTAAACAAAATACAAATTGCACAGTCAAAATGAATGTTGGATAAGATTGTAAAACATCTTCATAAAATATTACTGATGTGAGGCAGGGGACATTGTAGTGGGATAAAGAAATGAATGTGTCAGTGAAGGAAAAGAGGAGTTTATGGAAAACCATGAAAGGTGGTGGTAGCAAAGAGGAATACCTGGCTGCTAAATGCTATGCAAGATGTCTAGTGTATTATGTCAAAGAGAAAGCTAAAAAGAAACTGTTTGCTCATGTGGAAAAAAGGATAGATGCCATTTACCAGGTGGCAAATCAGATAGACCATGAAAACCAGGATCTGGTAGGTGAGAAGTGTGTGTTTGATGGTGATGGAAAATGGCTTTTAATGGGGATTCCAAGAGAATTGCTTAGCAGCAGCATCACACATAGAATGGCATATAAAGCTTTAAAGAAGATGAAAGCTCATAAAGCTTTATGTCCCTCTGGCATTGTTGGAGATGTTGAAGCCGTCCCCTGACATCAGTTGTCAAGCCATTGCCAATCTGGCCAATCCAATAGTAAGAGAAGAGGAAATTCCTGATGAATGGAATAAAGTACTATAGTTAATCTGTACAAAGGCAAAGGTAATGTTTTAGACCATGGGGATTACCATAGGCCGAGGCTTACTGAGCAGGTGTTGAAGCTTGTGGAGAGGGTCATGAAAGAAATCCTCAGAGACTGTGTCAATATTGATGGCATGCAGTTTGGTTTTTGTCCAGGGAGAAGCACAACTGATGCCATATTTTATCCTGAGACAGCTCCACGAGAAGTATTTGGCCAAGAATAAACACCTCTATCTGGCATTTGTAGATTTGGAGAAGGCTTCTGATAGAGTCTCTAGACGTGTTCTTTGGTGGATCTTTTGTGTTGTTGGTGTGCTTGAATAAATTGTTTAACTTGTTCATGTCATGTATGGTGGTGCGAGGAATAGAGTGAGAGTAGGGAGCACACTCAGCAAGATGTTTGAGGTGAAGGTTGATGTGCACCATGCATTGGTGTTAAGCCCACTTCTTTCTGTCATTGTTCTGGAGGCCTTGTCAAGGACATTACATGCTGGATGTCCATGGGAATCGCTCTATGCCAATGACCTGCCTCTAATCTCTCAAAGAACTGATGGAGAGGTTTTATGTTTGGAAGAAAGGACTTGAGGGAAAAGGTTTGAAGGTTAACATGTTGAAAAAGAAGGCTATGATCTCTGTAGAGGATTTGAACATGTTGCAAGAATCAGGAATGCACCCATGTCGAGTTTGTTGCAAAGTTGTTGCCCAGAATTTAATTTTTTGCAGAGGCTGTAATCTGTGGATCCATAAGAGGTGTTCTGGAATTAAGAATAGACTGATGAAGACCCCTTCTTTCAAATGTAAAAGATGTGTTGGTGTAGTGCTCCTAGTTGACCTGAGGCTGTGTAAGGATGCAGAAATGGCTGGTGATAGGCTGGAGTTGGTTAATTTAATGTATGTATGTTGTCACTGAAGCACTATAACAACAGATTACTACAGGTTTGAATTAAAAGAACTTCACAGAGAATTTCAACGTTTTCAATCTTTATTCAACAGCGTGGTCCTAAGCTTGTGCATATGTAATAACATATATATCTTAAAACACTACATCCCTCCAAGACTAGTATAATGATTGCCTAATTTACAAAAGAACAAACTATGATTTAATACATTTCAAAATCTTCAAATTTTGACGGTAATTTATGTTCCCTTTTACTAACTCGGACACCAGGGTTAGCATGGTTAGTACTAGACAAACTTTCAGTGCATTCAACCTGAGAACTACAAGAATCCAGCTTCTTAGCAACAGATACGTGGCATCTGACAACCTTACCACTAGGACTTGAACAAACCATATCAGAACCTTGAACATTTATAACTCGAAACTCCTCTGGACTATAAGCAGTATCCAACTTACTCCTGGCTTCACGTTTCAAAACTACAGTGTCACCTGAACTAATATAATGATCTTTTGTCCTTTTATCAGCATACTCTTTCATCTTCTCTTTGTACTGACCATCAAACTCCTGAGCCTGGTCAGCAGTATTACTTGCTTCATAAGACAACATGGGCAATTTTGTCCGCATTTCCCATCCAGACATCAAAGCAAAAGGTGTCAAACCTGTAGCAGTGTGTGGTGTAGCTTTGTATGCCATAGAAAACTTTGTCAATGCCTTACCTAATTCTTTACCTTCAGATTTAGCAATTCTCAAAACTTTTAATATGGTGCGATTCATCCTCTCAACTTCACCATTAGCTTGAGGCCAAAGTGGAGTAGTAGAAATCCACTTGATTCCACATTGACTTAAGTAGGACTGAAACTCACTAGCAATGAATTGTGGGCCATTGTCAGTCCTCGGCATCTCTGGATAACCATACCATGCAAAGACATCCTCAAGAAATGAAACAACCCTTTCAGCTTTAGTATTTCTCAGAAAACATGCTTCAAACAACCTACTAAAGTAATCAACCAAAACTACTACAGAATGACCATCAGGAAGAGGACCAAGAAGATTTATGCCACAAAACATACACGGACCATCAGGCAACTTAGTAGGTGTGATAGGAACTGGTGGTTCCTTATTACTGACAAGTTGGCATGACAAGCACTGACGGCACAAAATCTCTGCATCACGGTCTATACCTGGCCACCAAACCTTGAGACACAATCTCCTCTTTGTCTTCACAATACCTTGATGACCTTCATGAGCTAAGCTCAACACTCTTTGCCTCATACTCTTAGGAACAAAGATGCGATTTCCTCTCAGAACAACACCATCACAATTACTCAGTTCATTCCGAACAGACCTTAAAACAGCAGAACATTGACTCCAATTTCCTGAGCTAATAGCTTGAGTTATCATTTCACTCTCCTTACAAGACTTCGTTGCTTCCTGAATTTCAGACCAAGTCATCGCATTTGGAATGGCCAATTCAGCAATTGAAAAGATAAATGAATCATCACACCGGTTTTACAACTTCACTCTTAGTTATACTCAAATGTGAAAGAGAATCAGCAATGTTATTACAACCAGGCCGGTATTCTAGAACAAAGTCAAATGCCTGAAGCCGTAAACTCCACCTCTCCAATGTAGGAGTTGGCTTACAACTGGGATTCCCAAAAATGCTTAGCAATGGCTTGTGATCTATCACTAGGCGGAACCAAGTTCCCAGGCAAACATCAAACCCAAAGCTTCCTGCTCTATCTGAGAATAACGGGATTCAAAATCAGACAAGTGTCTGTGGCCATAAGCTACAATCCTGGACACACCGCCCTGGACCTGATACAAGACACAACCCAAACCAACAGGACTGGAATCTGCCACTATGGTTGTTGGGGCGCTCTTGTCATAATAAGCAAGGGTCTGAGAAGCACTCATAAGTTGCTTGACTTTCTCAAGAGTCTTGGTGTACCTCTAACCACTTGAATGCAACAGATTTCTTAGTTAGCTCCCACAAAGGTGCTGCAGCTGTGGCTAGATCTCGAACATATCTACCTACAAATTGAAAGAACTTCGCAGAGAATTTCAACATTTTCAATCTTTATTCAACAATGTGGTCCTAAGTTTGCACATGTGTAATAACATATATATCTTAAAACACTACAGTTAACAGGTTTGTTTTTTCTTGGTGATGGCCTCTATCCTGGTGGTGGTTTTGAGCTGGCCAGAGTCATTTGAGTCCAATGTGCCTGAGGAAAATTTAAATAACTAATGCCACTGTTGACAACTAAAGCCATTTCCTCTGCTGTATGTGGTAAGACCCATATCACTTGTGTTTGGAGCACTATGGCCTATGGCTCAGAATGCTGGGCACTCCATCTTGAAGATGCCAAATGCCTCATGCATAATGAAAGAGCCATGCTTTTGTGGATGTGTCACATGAAAAGAGGGACCAGCATCAGTATGTCTGCACTCTTGAAGTTGCTTCACCTGAAGCCCTTAGATGATGACCACAGATGCAATAAGCTAAGATGGTTCAGCCATGTGATGTGATCTGACTTGTGGGTGAAGAGGTGTTCCTCTGTGGATGTGTTTCAATCAAGGTGCCAAGACTGACCAAGTAAGTATTGAAAGGAATTGATTGAAGGTGACCTGAAGACCCTCAACTTGACAGAAGAAATGGCTGATGATTGTGTAAAATGGTAAACTTTGCTGAAAGCTACAAGTCAAAGATATGTCTGATGTGCCCATTGACCATCAACAGATAGTAAGTAAGTAAGGTATGACTGCAGATAGGAGCAACTTGAACAAGTTAAAGTTACCGAGAAGCACAACACAGATATTTTTTTGGAAAACATCCCCCTATTACAGTGACTTGATTACCCTTGACAAAAGAGATGATGACAGCACCTGTGGCAATGGCAATGATAATGATGTATTAACAGGAAACAGGAAAGAACTTTCAAATGTTGCATTGAAAGTAATTAAACAGTTAAACATTGCATAGCAGTAACATGGTTGAGCATTTCATAATGTTTCCATAACACTGAAGGTTTTAACCAAGCTTGAAGATACTCGAAGATGGTCAGAGCAACTAGTATTTCTGAAAAACAGATGTTCTGTGTATACAAAGCAAAATGGGAAAGATGAGAAGGTATTTGTAAAAGAAGACAAGAGAGGCAAGGCTTAAGAGTACAACCAGTTGGTAGTCAGAATATTTAAACATATGGAGGTTAATGCTTTGTTGGTTGGACATCTTCTAATTGAACTATCTTCCCTCCTTTTCCACTTTTTGAGAAAGGACATAGACAGTGCTTTGCTTATATATCCTTCATAGAAGAGATAAAAAAAGTTTGCATTGGTGGTGCCTGGCCTTAACAGAGCTTTCACAAGAAATATAAGAGCAGTATTAATTCTTGAAGAACAATTGCAGCAGAAAAAGGACTTGCTACTGTTCAACATAATTATAAAGGATGAGCAGCAGGATATGTACCTACCAAAGAAATTGTAAAATGTAATATGGGACCTGGAAATATGTTTAAAAATCTTTACCAGAATCTTCTACCCTGGGGCTGATGGGAGGCACTTACTTAAAGATTTTGACTGGGAATAAAATGTTGCATTAAATAATTGTGCTGTGCCAGTCAGTTGTTACATCTAGTTGTTTGTTTAAGTCTAATAGTGTGATTAGGTGAGCTGTATTCAGAGTTGGTATTCCTGCAGTAATTTGACTAGTTTTTTAGTATTGTACTGACAAGACATCAACAAGGTGTATCCCAGAGGTGTTGTTCAAATTGACAACTTGTATGAATATGATTTACTGAAAAAAATGAAGAAATTGGAAACTGGTATAAGCACCTGTACAATCTACTTCTGGAATATATGATATGCTAGAAAAATATGTATGATAAATAACATGTATTTTAAAACAAAAGTGACATTTACTGAACAATGAAACAATTATACCGGCTGGATATTATCGATAAAATATTGTTAAAAACCCTGAGCATTACATTAAAAAACTCAAAATGGTTTGATTTTTAAATTTGAAATTATCTATTACTCTTACAAAATACACAAACATATAATAAATTACGAGCTACAATGATAAAGTGGAGGTAGCTCATATGAAACCAGATCAGTAAGTCAGATTAGTATTACAAGTGTTATCCCCCTAGTATTTGATAAAAATAAGCAAGACCTATTTCCACTTCCACAATATTTACTCTTCTGATCCACTTTCAAGTGCATCAGCTATAACATGTCTGCAAATATCTGTGTTTTCCATGTAATAATGGCAATATCTCTATTTATCATAGCACCTTTACTTGCTTATGGAATCAATGCAAAATGTGCATGGTTATTGCAAGAAGTGCCTGCCTTTCTTGTGTCATTAATTGTCATTGTTAGTTATTCTCAAGAAAAAAATGCAAGTCTTAAGAAAATCTTTCTTGCTGGTCTGTATACAATACATTACTTTCAGAGGTAGGTGGGATTTCTAACATTCTTGTTTATGAATTATTGAGTTATTTTTTGTTAGTTTTTTTATATATTCATTCCTAGTATATTTTTCCTGTTGTTGTCATAATAGACGATCTTCACTTCAATTGACATTTAATAAGACATTTTATAGATTTCGGGTTCCCTGTGGACTACGAACCAGTTATTGTTTATTGTCAGCGGTCATTGTATTGTTAGCCGCCATATTGTACACTGAGCTGTTTTATTGTTGATTGAAGCCCAACGTGAGGTCAATTCGTAGTTAATCATTTATTACAATTTAATATGGGTATGAGGGTTCAACATGAACCTCAGGGAATGGATAACCCTGCCCTGCACAATCCCCGGGACACCCTTTGGCAATGTGTACCACCCGGTTTAGCCACCCCTCCCAGGGTTACGGAGCCTTCTTCTCCTCTGTCGGTTCGCCCTGCTAGAGAGGGGATGGAGCATTCCTGGGCATATGAACTTCCTTGATGAGGTCACTGGCCGGGGATGGCCACTCACTGCCTTGTGAGCAGGTCTTTTGACCAAAGGCTAGGCTCACCGCCAATAACTGTGGTTGGTGTCAAAAAGGGCATCCGACCAGTAAAAAACAATTGCCAATTCAAAAATGCGAATGACTAAAAAAAATAATATCATACCGGATCGGTCGCGGCCCGGGTTACCAACGACCGCCTTTGCCTTGGGAGACCAGCGAGGTATTGGAAAATATAGGACTGGCTACAAAAGCAGAAGGAAACGTGGAG
>RDPX01000122.1:1086365-1121131 GCA_003991215.1 Morbakka virulenta
CCTACACTGAACAATACTGCCATTAAATGCAGTCACATAACTTGGAGTGTCGATATACCCCTCTGCTATACTACGATGGACAATGGTGGTTGTACAACCAGTATCTACCAAAGCTCGTCTAGGACAATCATTAACTGTTACTGTAATAATGGGTAATTCTATGTCTTGCGCCGTCAATTGCGTGAGGGGGTGACTGTTGGCGCAACAGACCCCCCGTTGCCGTTTCCCTGTTGACATTGACTGGAGATGTGACCTGTCTCGCCATATGAGATCCCCCACACCGGTAACACTGCCCTCTAAAAGATCCTCTATTTTCGACAAATTTCGACTTAAAGTAACTATCATTATTTTTCATCTGCGAATTTGCCTTCCCACTGCTTTTAATCGGCTGTTGATAACTGTCTCTGTGAGCATGGGCAGTCGCTGCTGATGGCAATGATGACAATTTCGAAGTAAAAACTCTTGCTCTATCTATTAATTCGCTAATCGACATAGTTTTTACATTAGGCAATTGTTGCATCGATAAATTAATCGTATCTGGAAGTCCATTTATAAAGGCTAATCTTACAGCATTTTCCAGTCCATCGCCATAGAACCCAGCTAATCCTGCCATCCTCCTTATTTCGTTGGCATAAACATCCACATTCTCACCGGACCATTTGTAGTTTGTAAGTTTGGCGTATGCAGTAAACGTGTCATCTGAAAAGGCAACTTTCAACCGATTTTCTATTTCATTAATATCTAATTGATCTGAGGCATCCATCTCCAAATAAAGGGCAAGTGCGTTTCCTTCCAAATACAAAGGAAGAAATGATGCTAAGTCGGTAATTTTCTGCAACTTTGCCACCAACTGAACCTTTTTCAGCCATGCTACGACATCACATTCACCGTTAAACGGCCTAACCATGTCAGACGTTACTTTGACAGACATTTTAACTAATAAACAATGCCGAGATAGCTTGTAATAAAATATAACACTCGATCTAAACTCGTCAACTATAATAAAATATAACAACCGATCTAAATTCGTCCGCTAAAAATTATAACAAGTTTCGCTGTCCTTCAACTCTGCCTGCCACGTGCACAATGACAAAAAGTTCATCAAACGCCTTAAAACCTGATGTATAATCTACGGACCAGCGGATACAACATAATACAAAGATAAACATAAAAGTGATATAAAACGTGGCACTAATTACCAACAACTTCCGTGCAAACAACAGAAGATATCAGAGAACACAGTACAAGGAGAGTCAAAGAAGCAATTAAGGCTGGAAGAGGCTGCAAGAGAGCTACTAACAGTTGAGAAGGGTGCAAGATTTTGATACCATCACTGAAAGAGCAAGACAGAGCCATGATCACCAACAGGGAGAGAATTCTTGAGCGATGTAGGGTGTTCTGCAAAAGGCTCAACAAAGATGCAGTCCAGAACATCATGCAAACAGTAGCAGAGGAAGTGTCACCAATCCTAGACAGTGAAATAGAACATACTATGAAGAAAATGAGGAATTGTAAGGCATTAGGAGAGGACCAAGATGGTAATCAAATGCTGAAAGCAGGAGGAGAGATTGTAAGAAGGAAGAAAAAATTATTAATTATCGATAGGAAAAGAAGAAGTACCCCAAAAGTGGAAGAATGCCATCATTACATAGATCTTCAAGAAGGGTGACAAGAAAGATCTTGCAAACTTCAAAACAATCAGCTTGCTCTCCCATATCTACAAGCTGTTTATGAAGATCCTGAAAAACAGACTTAACACCAACCTAAAAGAGCACCAGTCTCCAGAACAGGCTGCCTGTTACAAAGGCCACTCCACCATTGTCCCCCTACTTGCTGTTATGCAAATCCTGGAGAAGACAAATAAATACAGAATACCACTCTACATGGTCTTTCTGGACTATGAAAGAGCATTTGATTCCACCCAACATCAGGCAGTATTTGAAGCTTGAAGACAGCATGGAGTTCAGGGGAAATACAGCAACATCCTGAGAGAAATCTACAAAGAAGACGCAGCACAAATTACAACAGAATCACTAAGTAGAAAAATCAACATTATGCAGGGAGTTTGGCAGAGTGATACATTATCACCAGTTTTGTTTACATCATCAATAGAGGAGATCTGTAAGAGGATGAACATTGAGATCAGCATCAAAATCAATGAAGAGAGACTCAATAATGTACAATTTGTTGATGAAATCATCTTGTTTGTGCAGATAAAAGATGGTATGATAATGAACAAAAAGAACAAAGACCAAAACCAAGATCATGCACAATAAAGTGGCAAGAACAATTCATTTTTCCAGTTATCCATTGATGAAGAACATCTAGAAGATGTGGACCAGTGCAAGTACTTAGGAAGACTGCTAACACCAAGGGATGAAACAAGTTTTGGCCAGTACAGCACTTTATTAAAAGACAAGAGGATGTCCATGTGTCTGAAGAAGAAGATCATTAACATGATCATACTACCAGCAATGGCCTGTGAAGCCAAAATGTGGTCACTCACAGAAGTTCAGAACCACAAGCTTGTGGTTGCTCAGAGTAGCATAAAAAGTGCAATGCTGAACATCACTTAATATGATAAAATCATGAATGATGTTATAAGATCAAGAAATAAAAGTGGAAGGCATCATTAAGAAAGCCAAATGCATAAAAAGTAAGTGGGCAGGACATCTCACCCAAATGCAAGGAAACAGATGGGCCAAGAAAACAACCGAGTGGTGGTCAAGAGAGGGGAGTAGAGTGAAAGGAAGACCAAAGAAGAGGTGGATATGTGAAATATAGGAGAATTCTAGCTGACTTTGGGTGCAGAGAGTGCAATATTGGAAGGCATGGAGGAGGTTGTGGAGGTTACCCACCAGCAGTGGCACAAATGGCTAAGATGATGATGATGTTGAAAGCCTTTGAAATATTTGGCTTGAAGAATTTCTATCCTGTCTTTTGTCATCAATCAATTTCTGTGATGCAACAAATCCCAGTGAACAACTGTGCTAAATGTTATTGTAATGATAAGTATGCCACTCACATGGTTCGATTTCTTCCAGCAATTTTTTCCCCTGCCAGTGTGACCTGCTTTCAGCAACAGTTGTGCTGAAACAGAACTATCAAATTGTTTCACGTAGTTAGCCCTAGAATCTAACTATGCTTATAACTAGAAATAGATGTCTGATTTTTTTTTTAATTTTAAAGTCATTTTCCCCCAGAAATTGGGGCTCAGATGGTGCCCTTCAGAGGGACTTTGATTTGATTTGGAAGTGAGGAATTTCTTGGCCGGATGCCCTTCCTGACGCCAACCAATGGCTTTTTTTTTCTTTGCAAAGTTCCAAATTCTCCTCGACAGCTCGGCGAATCGAACCCGAAACTCTTGGTTACTGCGCAGTTTCACTAACCATTAAGCCACAGCTCCTCCTGATTGTCAAACTGAACAAAAGTTACTGTGTTTTTGTAGTTATGTTTGGTCTACCAAACATTACATGATATTACGTGATATCAGGAATAAATCAGCCATGAGATTTTTAATTGGATCAAAGTTAAGAGCTTTTACTCAAACATTCGTAAAAAGACTTTGTTTTCATTTGGAGCTTATGAAAAGGATATTTTTTTACATGCATGACAGTTTTTGCATTAGTCTTGTTGATTACCACAGGAATAGTTTTCTTTATTTTCAATTTCTTAAAACCTGAACTGACTCCCTTTGACAGCACACCCATCTTCATTGTTGCTCTTGCCTTGCATTCTGTGATGGATATGATGAATTGGGATCAGAAATATAACTTAGTATTTGTGAAAGCTGTACCTTCTTCTCCCCTGAGATTAGTTTGTTTAGGGATTCAGCATTGCATTGTTTCATCTGTGGGTTATTAAAAAGTTAAAATGTCTAGTCAACCCCTCTGTCTCTGCTTTTGTTTTATGAAGTATTAAGTTTGCCATCTTATGAGCTTACCAAATGGAACCTGATAGTCCCATGACAATAGACTATTTCATTTTGCATGAAACACTTAGTTGCTCTTGGTTTTCTTCAAGGAATTTTTCACATTTTTCTGCAACTTAAGGTACATCTCTAATTTCTGGTGAGTTTATATGTGTGCATTAAGGCCATTTACCATTGAGAACTTAGAACATTATTACATTTTAGGCACGTTTAATGGTTTTGCCAACTTATTCACTAGCTTTGCACCTTTTTTTTTTCTGTTTCATGGAGAAGCAGCATGTGCAAGGAAGTAAGGTATGGGAAATAAGTTGCAAGTTAGTTTCATTTGACTGATGTTTGCAACTTAACTGGAAACCACAAAGCAGATGGAACCCCATTTTTTCTTTAGGTGCTTTCTTAATTGAAATATTGTCTTTCACAACAAGAGGAAAACTAGTACAGATTTCCAACAGCAATAGAATATACCAACATAATTCTTGCCTAACAATGTATTTCCCAGTGACAGATGGGCAAGGTTCCATTATTTGTAAACGGGAGTATTGGGGTTATAGAGCCATGATTTAACCATTTTAGCAGTATTTAAATTGGCACCAAAATATTTTCAAACTGTTCTTTTTCTTCTTTTAGCCTTTGCTTACATATCACCTGGAATCTGACAGGCATTATGGTTTCACCACATTCATCTAATTTTAGCCAACAATAGCCTGGCATTGATGTTTTTGGAATCCTGTCTTACGTGGATAGCTTGTTAAAGATGGCAAACCCAGTACCACCTGGTTTTCCAACATTCCAGAATATTGTAGGACTCTTCACAACAATATCATTGAAGCCATAATCGGTACCCACAGATTTCAGTAATGCACGGTTTTTTCAGCTTTCCTTGTGTGATACCTTTTCTAGGTTCTGATCCTATTGATGGAATACTGTTATTGGTTTTGTATACATTCTAAGCTGCAAAGGAGAAAGTTTGTTTTCTGAAGGCTTTGACGCAGTGGATTGTGAATTGGTCCCAGATTATTCCTACAATAAAAACATTGCTAGTTACTAATTAACTGATAGCACATTATGGACTTGGCGCACTGGCTGATAATGCAATACTTTTTGCCATGTCAGTTGCTCCAAGTGTATTAGTATTATCTCAATCCCTAAAATCATCTGTCATGATAACCTCCAATGCAATGCCTGTGATTTTGACACTGTGTTACACAAAATAGTATCCACTAGAATAAACTTCTGTTACTAAGCACCAGTGCAACGCCTTGAGTAACAGCTGTTTGTGACTTATTAGAAATTCCATCAATATGACATGACAAGTAACCTATTAAAGTCATAACCAAAAGCAGGACACCAGCAGATACAGATCTTCCATGCACCAAGGTACATGGTTTATTTAATTCAGTACTCGTGAGCGACTTCGATAAAACAGTCAAATGAGTACCTAGGAAAAACTATGTAATTTGTATATTTGAAGGCCACACCATGCACTTATTTTTGCATTTTCTTTTTGGTCATTTTATATGTTGGTTTTATATTAAATTTCTTTTGCCAGAGCTGACAGAAAGATTAAAAGTAAATATTCTAAAATGCCAAGAGAAAGCTAAAAGTTAGAAAGAGATTGAAAGAGGGTGTGTTTGGGGGGGGGGGTAAGTTTTATAAAAATTTATTTTTGACATGTTAAGATTGCTTTGCATTTCACAGTAATATATTTTGAAATTGTCAAAGTGGACATAACAGCTATGTTGAAAATTGGAGCTGTAATAAAGGATTACTTGGGTACCAAATGGACCACAGGTTTATGCAATGGTTCATAATGCTCCTTCAATATTAAAGCTAAGTTAATTTATATTCTTTATCCTTAACATAATTTTATGCTATTCATTCTTAGTTCTATTCATCCTTCCTACGGGAGGAACAAGCAGGTTTCAGATAAGGGAGATCATGTTGTGAACAGATTTTTGTTTTAAGGAATATCATAGAGCAAAGTTTAGAATATCAGTCACCAGTCGTATTGAACTTTATAGATTTCCGGAAAGCTTTTGATAGTATTCACAGAGAATCCTTGTGGAAAATCTTGAAAGTATACGGGATACCGGAAAAGATTATAACCCTCTTGAAGTCTTTTTACAATCATCCAACGTGTGGAGTGAGAACTAACTCAGGAATGACTGATGAATTTGAATTGTTCTCTGGAGTTCGACAAGGCTGTATATTGTCTCCTTTTCTATTTATAGTATGTTTAGATTTTGTTATGAGAAGAACGATGACGAATGAAAATTTTGGAATACCATGGAAGGATGATAGAAAGCTCACAGATCTTGATTTCGCAGATGATATAGCCTTATTAGCCCAAAATGTCACAAAGTGTCAACAGGTAACAGACAGACTCCAACTTGAAAGCTCGAAGGTGGGTTTGCGCATCAACGAAGGAAAAAGTAAGATAATGAAGGTTAACAACTACCAAATACAGCAAGTGAGTGTCAATGGAAATCCACTCGAAGAAGTAGAGAAGTTCCCATATCTTGGAAGCTATTTGACAGAATTAGGCGAGGTGGAAACAGATTTGAATGCCAGATTAGGAAAAGCAGGGGCGACCTTTAGAACAATGAATCATATATGGAAATCAAGACAAATCAATGTAAAAACAAAGATTAAACTATACATGGCTATAGTTGTTTCAACAGCATTGTATGCTAGTGAAACATGGAAGACCACCAAGAGAATAGAAAGAAAACTGGATGCTTTCCACACACGAAACTTGAGAAGAATTCTTGGAATTACATGGAGGGACAGGGTCACCAATGAAGAAATTTATAGACGAACAGAGCAAGGGCAATTACACAAGAAAGTAGAAGAGAGACGATGGAGACTTGCAGGACATGTGCTCAGATTACCACCCAGCAGATACGCGAAGCAAGTAATGAAATGGAAACCTGTAGATGGAAGCAGACGAAGAGGCAGACCTGTGAGAACGTGGCAAGCTACATTCAGGAGTGATGTGACTGTACGAGGGCTGTCTCCCAGAACCGCTCAAGCCTTAGCTGACGACCTTAGGCGATGGAGAAGTCTTGCTGCCCGATATCCTGAACGGGATTGGAGGACCTAAGGTCTAAGGTAAGGTCATTCTTAGTGAGAGGTAAAAAAACAGTCACATAAATTGTGTTCACAGTCATATGAATAGGAAAGTTGAAAGCATGACAAATATTTATATCTGAGTCATAGCAGCATTCAGAGTAAGAAACCATTTTCACTCCACTTAACTACTCTGTACTAACCACATTATAACTCTAAAATGTAAAATGTCTTTCTCTCCCTTGGAAGTAAAAGTGTAGTAGGACAATCTCTATATTGTGAAGTAGCATTATCAACTCTGTCTGCGATACAGTACAATGCGGTATTGGGTAGTTTTTGTAATAGAAAGTATTATGTGTCCAAATCTAGAATAGGAGAGAAGAGTGCAGCTACACATGCTACACATCTTTAGAGAAAAATTATTTTTTTCATATTATGTTGTTTTTGTAGGTCATTAATCTACCCATTCTTGTTGAGAGGAGGAAAACCGACCCCAATATTACTGTTTTTATTAGCGTTTGTTTACTGCACTGTTCAAGGATATTGTCAGTCAAAAGGAGTTATTTTACTTGGAAACTTTGAAGAAAATACATCAACCAACCTAAGAATTTTGTTTGGAACATTTATCTTTTTTATTGGTATGACCATCAATCTGCATGCAGACAGTATTCTCAGAAATTTACGTAAGCCCGGAGAAGTAGGATATAAAATACCAAAAGGTAAGGTTCATATATATAGAAGGGACTCGAGAGCTCCTTATTTTATGTTGACTGGGTAGCTTAAAAGTGGTGGCTGATGTTTTAAGCACTTAATTAAACTATTTGAAATTTACTGACGTTACGATTTGCTGCACATTATTGAAGAAGGGCCAAGTAAAATTTATTATATAATCCATTTACTCTTGATCTTATTTTCATAATTAAGCTAGTGGGTATTGGTTTTTTTTACTTGAATTTTGCTTTCCCTTGAGCTCACTGCTTAAACGCGTTGCCTTGGCGTTCACCGTCACCGAGTCTGTATCTTGCTTCTTTTGAACCATAAACATTCTTTGGTTTTACGTTATTCCAAAGGATCTTGTTGAGCCAGAGCCAGTGTCCCTTAGACCGAAAGGAATGGAGGAGTTTGATCGATTAGAAGAAAGCGGGTGATAAATTGGCTATTGAAAAGGTTGGATTGAAAAGAGATATGACTTAAATGATAGAATATGAAAGAGGTCAAAAGGTATGCGTTTAAGTGACATAAATATTACACTTTTATTTACATCAGATGTCTTTAACTTTGTAGTCTATATCTTGTTTGCAGCATTTTGATAGTACACAAGTACGAGAAACGTCGTAGAAACTTTTTAATTGGTTTGATCAAAGACTTTTTTTCCCCATTTACCCTAACCAAGGCTACAAGTCGCTTCAGTGCAGAGGGTTACTGTTTTTATATTTGATTTTTTACCTTGTACTTTTTGATATTTTCATATGTTGCTTTCTATCCTCTCCCAACCCTCTCTCCGAAAATATGTATAAACTGAGTAGTATTGCACCACTTATAACGGAGAAACCAATTAAGCGCAGTACTTCTAGGAAGATGGTTGAGGCGAAAACTGGGAAAATCTGGCAGTGTAGTTACTAATTTAAATACTTTGTCGCTGCCGACAAAATTTTATTACTTTGCTGTTATTTTACTATCCGTTGCGTTCCCTTTTAAGGTGGTTTCTTTAAACTTGTTTCTGGAGCAAACTTTTTTGGGGAGATAGTTGAATGGATAGGGTTTGCTGTTGCTACAATGACCAGCACTTCTCTTTCATTTGCACTTTTTACAATCTGCAACATCGGACCAAGAGCGTACCACCACCACAGGTATGTTAGAATTAGTAAGAAATAGCATAAATATTTACTGTTAATTTTTGTTAAACAAGCAAAAAAAAATTCGTCTCTGTAGCCTACAAGAAGCCCGACTGTTGTTTTACAAAACCCGCCCAATACATAACATATATCATGTTTGGTGTTGATAGGTAATGAAATGTATGAAAGAAGAAGCCAGAGAGAAAGAAGAGACAGAGACCAAGAGACACGTCATTCGTATCAGTATAAAAGTAAATAACACACTTAGCTCTATAATTATTCCCATTCAGGCCCGCACTTACTTTTTTCTTTTCAATTTTGAACCGCTGACAAGAGCATTTTTGATTACTGTTATGCAACTAGAAATTGTATCAGCTCATTGATTTGCCGTATTTTGTTTATGGTTAGTGGGCTTTCGATCTAACCAGTACCTTCTCTGTTGGCTTTGGGAGGGGCGCCTGGTGAAAAAAACATTTAAAGGCCCTTAATGTAAACGACCTTGAGCATAAAAAGTAACAAGGGTGTGCCCAATCCGAAGTCTAACGGGAAAATGATATTACGGCATATAAAAAGTTAGTTTGTTTGATCCCATATAAAACAGATCTGCCGCTTTGGGGGATCCAAGAGTGTTTATGGTATGACATATGTTTTTGCTTCAATTTGTTATCTCGAAACCAAAAATAATAATCAGTTTTTTCTCATTTTATTGTTTCCTTTTGAAGCATGCACATAACATAGACAGAAAAACTTTTTCACCAAATATGTGCCATATTTATCCTTTCAAATACTTGCATTTGAAAAATTGTTGAAACTTTGATCATTTTAGCAAGTAATTGGGTGTCAAATAGGGTAACATTTTGAATATACGCGTCCAACAACAGCTTTTAGTGTAAGTGTAGGCCTTGTAAAGTATGTTGTTGTTGTTCGTCCGTCGTTGTCGACGATGACCAAGGACATCACAAGGAGAAGGAAGACTGGGTACGGGTATGGTCTTTTCAAAGAAGTGTTTGGAGTTGTTGCTGTCAGCATACATCTATATCTCATCTGCCTTGTTGCTGAGCCAAGAGCCCTGCATCTCTCGAAGCTTTGCGTGCAGCTTGCATTTGATGGAGTTGCAGGCTGCTTTCTTTGAGATAGATGAGTTGTCTTGCTGAAAGATTTTGTGGGCTTGGCGCTTCTCATTGAGCAGCATCTGTATTTCCTCATCATTGTCGTAGAACCCGTCATGGTTTCTGCGTGTGTTCTGGCCCAGGTGAGTGAATGCGGTGCTGTACACCACGTATCTGAATGCTGACCTGTCCTTTTCTGCTCCGTTTGAACCAGGGTTGAACTGGCTCAGCTTGCTGTCCAGGTCCTCACTGAGGTTCTGTCGCACAGAGAGCTGTTCCAGCTTGCTGACATTAAGTCGCTTGTTTACCTTCTTGCTTTGTGGGTGCCGTCTCGGCCGAATGTGCAATCATGTTGAGCTTTGAGGGGATGAGTCTGGTCTGTCCAGCATTCCTCACCGCACATGGCCTTCTTCACCCGAACATGCTGCGTGGGTGCATCCAAGACGTCTTCTTATGGTTCGGTAGGTGAAAGACTATGTTTGTGATGAGGAGGTCATGCGCTGTACATGTCTTTAATAGTAGATGTTCGTTGCCGTTGCTTTTGCCGACTTCGTTCCTCCCAATGACTCGTTCCCATGCCTGGCAGTCTGTACCAACTCTGGGGTTGAAGTTCCCATGAACGACGAGCTTGGCTTCCTTAGGCACAGATGCTATGAGGGCCTCCAAGTCTTTATAGAACTTGTCTTTGATCTCCTCAGGGTTTGTCATGGTGGCAGCGTATGCAATGAGGATTGTGGCGTGGCACTTTTCTTTCAGGGGGAGTTGCAGGTGCATGAGCCGGTGGTTCAGTCCTTTGGGGAGGCTAGTTAGCTTGCTTATCAGATGAGACCTGATGGCAAAACCCACTCCTGCTTCACGACGTTCTTTGCTGCTGCGGCCGCTCCAGAAAAAGGTGTAGCCGACCCTGGCATCTGTCAGCTGACCTTCGTCTGCAAACCTGGTCTCGCTCAAGAGCTGCTATCTGAATGTTGTATCTGCCGATTTCACACATTCCATGTGCCAACGGTGAGCAAAGTCACAGTTGTTTTCTTCTTGTTGTTGTTTCGACCGCATTTTTAGGGCACCTTTTCTACCCCCTTCCTTAGGCTATGGAGGTGAGCAGAGTGATTCAGAAGAGGGCTTCTCGGACACCCAGGGGGCTGCCAAACTTCACTGCTGCTCTGGTCCAGTAGAGAGTGAGCCTATGCCCTGGGCCGCCTGGTGTAAGTTCATGACTACAGCTGCCAGTGTATCCGCTTCCGCTGCTTCGCCATTCCCCAATCGCCACAGGACTTAAAGTTGGATCGGAGTGGGGTGATGTTTTGACTTGCGTGTGAATTGGTTTAAAGCAAGGGAAAATTGACCAGATCGTCAGCCTCACTCCCTCGTCCCTTCCTATCGGGATCCAGTGGCAAGACAAGTCGAAACGACTGGAGATAGGTTGGGATGCAGTGGGTAGCCAGCAGTGTCATTTGTGTCTTACTGTGCCCTAATTGGGCTCCATGACACTTTGCTAGGTCCGCCTTCCTGCCCGTTGAACTAATGCGGTGGTTTCCTCCGCGCAGTCCACCGTTCCAGTCTTCACATGCGTAGGTAGACAAGCCTTGACTCGCCGAGGGTTTGAGACCCGTTGGCTACCCTCACCAGGTTTAGCCGGCCTGTGGAGACCGTTGCATGAGGTGTGGCCACTGTTGCATGCAAACAGCTACGGGGAGCCAGTGGTGAGAGCTGAGTGCCAGGTGGGGACCAAAGCGGACGAACTACTCCGAAGAGCACTACATGTTCCCACATCAGAGGTATTACCCCTCCCTGACACACTATACACCCCTGTGAAGTATACGGAAGAGCCAATAACAAGTCTTAAAATTGGACTATCTTGTTTTTTATGGGCAGCAGCGTAGGTCAATCCTGTGGCTTCAGCAACTAGATGAGAGACACCTCTGACCTTTATTAGTGGAACGTGTTTGTCTGAATGGCTCTTGGACGTAGCCAGTTATGCTTTTGTTACCTTACAAAACTTTGATCGCATTTCTACCACTTTTATGGACATCTTCCGGCTCAATTAACCTTGTGCTCTACCTCCTAATTTGTCAATATTATCGTGTTTAATAGATGCTAGCAATGCAAAATCACCTATTTTGGACATTGGTGATGTATCGGTCTCACCACATTTTTAATTCTAGCATCGGACACGAAATTTTCTCTGAGTCCCTTACCCTCTCGAATATACGCAAATGATGCATTCATGACAGTTTTCTCTTTAACGGTAGTTGTTACTCGCTCTCTGAGGGCATTCTTGCTGTGCCACATGTTTGTCTTTCATAGCATTAAAACCGCTTTTCTTCCAAACCGGAAAATTCATCATCTTAATATCTACACATAGAACCATTTACAGATAAAGTACGTTCTCCATAAATATTTTTCTTGATCAGCGATGTTTTTTGTATGTGAAAATGCTCCACTGAAGTAGATCCATACGGGTTACACTATACAATAAAAACATTTGACAAGTCGATGAACAAGCGGCGATCGTTTGGGTTGACAGGTTGTTTGTCTTTGTAAGGCAGAACCCCAGTCACTTTTTAAAAACTTAAATGGTTATTGTGTTTGTAACACTTTTTAAGCCTTTTTCTTACAGCCATGGGAAAGTGTTGTTTTTGTTACAAGCCTGACGACATGCTTCTCCTTCATTCCGGATCTGTGATGGACCTAATTTTTCACTACATCATTTAATTTAGATTGATAAATACATTTTTGAGTCAATAAAGCAGATCCCCATGTCTTCAATAAAGTAATTTATTTTTACTCATGGTCAGTGATACCATTGGCAAACTAGCTGCAGTCGACTAATATTTCTATTTTGTCATATTTTTTTTGTGCATGACCTTTATGTTTGAATTTGAACTTTATCCAATAGAATATTGGATAATGAATATAGTCTAATACCTGATTTTGTAATATGAAATACATTTTTCAAACGTCTGGTGGGATGTTATATTTTGTGGTTATTTTTTGTGTTAATCCAGTTGCCTTTGTTAGGCAGATTAAACAACCAGACATATGTATTTTAATTTCTAACAACATAAGCAGGCTCCTTTATTTCTCCCGAGAGTCCGGTAATGCAAGGCCTTTACTCTATTTTAATGCCGACTCTGTGTGCAGCCCACGTTTTGTCAGGATCTTACAAGTCATTTTTTGGAGTAAGCATACTCATTGATTAGTAACCACTGTTTCTGTTCGCTAAAACAGCCCGTAAAATTTAGCAGACTGAGCCATGACTATTTACATTTTTTATTACTTTACATATATTTGAAAACTATTTATTCGAGTATGGTAGAAGGGTATATCCAGATATGGCCTTCATTGATAAGATAATACTCATTACCAGTTCATAAAAGCGGTAAACCACCATGTGCAAGACTTCGAAAACATAACATAAAATCTCGTTATTTGATTGGTCGAATTTAATAAGCTTCAAAATATGGTGACTTAAGCCGGATATCTTGCTCTTTGATTCTCTTTTAACTCTTAAATCCTTTAAAGAACTTTCCCGAATATAAACTGCAACAGTTTTTGCCGAATATTAATTGGTATTATATTTGAAGATGATTTCTGATGAAACTGTTCAGGTAATAATAAATAAGCAAAAACTATTTGTTCAGACTTCTTGACATTTGATGCAGTACTTTATTACATGTTCCCATTTTATTCTTGCTAACGTTTTTTTGAAAATGAATTGTTTCATATGTTAATTATGGCTGTTAAGAAACTGAAAAAATTTCACTGGTGGATAAGTTTTCTTTGATCCTGCGCTTATACGATCATAAATTATATAGCATTGTTTGATTTTTCTGTATACGAATATATCGTATGGAATGACACCTAATTACATATAAAACGCATAACACAGTCATTTTTGTCGAATATTTATATCAGTTATTTTTACTTGTTGTTCGATTCGATTACCAATTGGCCAAAAATTGGCTAAAAGAAAGAAGATGAAAAAGTAAATTTGATAGGCAGAAACTGATATAATTTTGGATTTTGAAGTAGAAAGACTTAAAATCGTGCAACATCGAAAATAGCCTTTCGAAAATAGCCTTTGTAGGTCTTTGTAAACAGACACGCATAAATTTGTCAGTACAGCGGTAATGTTCATGTAGTTTATGTAACATCACTAAGATATCAAAAGCCATAATTTGAACCAATTCATTATTCTTGGATTAGCATACGATAATTTTTTTCTTCTCTGGCACTTTGTTTACTTCAACATTTTGTACATAATACTCCAATTATATGGGGGCAAAATGACTGATTTTATCTGTCTTGTCAATGAGTCTGTACTCGATTATGTTGTTGGATAGTGAGTGAGAGTTGCTGTAGCAGCTATTCAGACTTTTAGGGCCTCTTAAAGATTTGAGAAACCAGAAATCTTATAAATTCTTCAGAAGTATTACAGCTAAAACTCATGTAATGTTGTAAACGCCATTTCTCTGCAATTTGGACACAGACCATACCTTCGTTCTCTATTGGGTTTGAAACGGAAATCTGGTGTGTGTTTACTTCTCAGTCCTGCGATTGTTACATAGACTGGAAAAAGCGTAAAAATGAAAGAGTATTTAATCTTAACGTGGAAAACACTTTGCAAAATTTTAGATGATGAAACCAGAACTTTCGTCCCATATTCCATATTGTTGCAGTTTCATTCTTGCTCTGGATTGTTGACACTGCTGTGGATTTATCAACCAATGATTTTTTGTGAGTTTTTGTTTTGTTTTGCATATTTTTTTGTTACTGGAATACACATAAGGATATGCATTCCTTTTTATTTTAGGTGGTATCAAGCGAAGTTTGATGATTACCCCAAGGAAAGGAAGGCATTAATACCTTTTATTCTGTGAACTTGATAACGTAGTTGTTAGGCGTTCACTCTTTTAACTATAAATGCTGTATGTCACTTTACATTTTGATTGTTTTTTATCCTGAACCGATTCTATTTTTGAAAATTCTGAACTTTATGGACTCGGAGGAAGCCATATATTTAAGAGCTTTTTCATGTCATGAGTCGTAAGCTTTTTCCGAGCTATGTTTCGAGAGATACTTCTCCCATCGTCAGGCTGTCGATGGGAGATTTATCTCTCGAAACGTAGCTCGGAAAAAGCTTACGACTCATGACGTGATAAAGTTCTTACATCTACGATTCTATTTTATTTCCTGAAATCATGGTAGGGAGATACTTCTTGGAAGAATTTACGATGAGTGGAAATTTTGTGATCTTTTAGGTTTGCACAGCAATTACAAAATTAAATTCCCTTGAAATTAACAACCGATTTCATTGTGTGGGTAAGAATGCACGTACATTAAGAAGGAAATTAGTTAAGATAAGGTGAGCGGATTGTGATTTTTCTGATAATTTCTAAACCAAATTTTCTTTACGTAGCCTCATCATCATCACATATAAGTACCATCTTGGATGAAGAGAGTTACAAACAATACAACTCTTTGTTGTGTCATAAGCTGCTTGCTTCCATGAATAAAACAATTTAAGTCCAGGGTTTTGCCTTTTCGGTCCAGATTCTACGTTCCTTTCCTTTTTGTTTCCTTGCACATGAAGTGTTATTTTCGTTCTGAACAGTTTACTTCTATTGATTTTTTATTCAAAATGATAATTGGCCATTTGGGAAGGGGGTGGTGGTGGATATTTTAAAATATTTAATCCACGAACAATTTTTATACTTCATTGAAAACGTCTGTTAATGTGTTTGCTGTAACAGCTTAATTTTAAGATCTGAACTTTCTTGTAATTGGTAGGTTTGATGAAAATAAAAGAGGGTCTTCATAAATAATCATATTCCATTAAGAATGGTATGGTAGTATTGTACTACAATAACTTAGAAATCAAAGTATGTGAACTTGTAACAGGTGTGTATTTTTAATTAAAGACATATATTGATAGATAAAACTTGATGGAGTTACCTATTGTTACTGTTTGGTTTTGGTTTTGTTGCAACTGAGTCGTCTGGGTTTTTTTGTCAGATACAACTATCGTTTCAACTATCGTTTCAGTTACAACGAACTATCAGTTTTTATTTCTTTACCTGCAAATGGGTGAAAAAGAGACATTTGGTAGATCGCAAAATGACCGGACCCATTTGTTTAGATTCAGCAGCGCTTTTGATATCGTAGCGAAAAGTGTCGCATGTTTGCTAAAAGAATTGGCATCAGAGAAAACGAGAGGTAATGCATTTCATAATTATTATAATCTAAGGCAATTCATTATATATAATTAATTGCCTTAGCGTAATCTAATAGCTTTTTAGCTGTGATTTGTTATTAGTTTCTTTATATTATCGGTTCAAGATTTACATTAGTTAATAATCGTATTTTACCACAGTTAATTTAAAGGTAGAGGAAGCATCAGTGTTCATAAATGTGATATAACCTGATGTTTTAAGGAAAGTTTTTGTTTTAAGGAATATTTCATAGTAATTGACAAGCGTCCAAATAACCATGGCTCTTTTAATTTCAACCACAATGCTACTAGTAGCATTCCTGTGTCAACTGGAATGAGCAGACCCGTGTTTACGGTAAGTTTACGGTAGACATAAGAGTGAAGCAATACAAATAGAAAATAGATAACAGAAATACAAAAAAGGCAAATTACTTAAAATTCGCAAGTACCACCCCACCACCAGTCACCTTTTTTTTGTGCATTCGCAGAAAGCTCTTTGAAAATACTACAGTCTTTCTTTAGTGTCTTATCATCCTATAAAGTTTTTCATGCCTGCTTGATATTTATGATTAAAGCTACCGTTTTTTCAAATGCAGAGAAATAGTAGATGTAAGAGCTTTATCATGTCATGAGTCGTAAGCTTTTTCTGAGCTACGTTTCGAGAGATACTTCTCCCATCGTCAGGCTACTGAAATGATTAGATACGGCTATTTTATACTTTGGTAGTGCGGACGTGAATGTAGACAGGGCTGGAGTTGTTTCGGGAAGTGGCACCATACCTATGTTGTGCTTGTTGGCCCTTGGTGTGTTGTTGATAATGCCGTGGTTTCAAATGCTTGCATGAATATTTCAGCAATGACCGAGGGTGTAGGGGCACCCATGGGTACACCAACTGTATGGGAAAGGTACGTTGATGATGTCTTTACAATCATCAAAAAGGATCACCTACAAGGTTTCTTTGAACACGTCAACAGGATGCACTCAAATATCACATTCACCATGGAGAAAGAAGAACGAAGAGAAACGGATGTCCTGGATGTCCTAGTAAAGAGGCAGGCAGATCACAGTATTTCCGTTACCATCTACAGGAAACCAACTCACACTGACCAGTACCTCAACAATGCATCACACCATCCANTGTTGATGTGTTCAAAGAAACCTTGTAGGTGATCCTTTTTGATGAGAAATCAACACAACAACAAGAAAAATAAAAGAAACAATCAATTCCTTGCAATGCAGCAATCACATCAACAGTATATCCTACACCCTTCCAGTAATATGGCTTCCAGCACTGAAGAAAGAAACACAACAAACACAACAAGCACAACATAGGTATGGTGCCACTTCCCGAAACAACTCCAGCCCTGTCTATATTCAGGTCCGCACTACCAAAGTATAAAATAGCCGTATCTAATCATTTCAGTAGCCTGACGATGGGAGAAGTATCTCTCGAAACGTAGCTCAGAAAAAGCTTACGACTCATGACATGATAAAGCTCTTACATCTATGGCTTCCTCTGAGTCCATAAAGTTCAGAATTTTCAAGCAGAGAAATAGTGTTTGTTGCAGTTTATTGCAGATTGGTGGATCCCCCTTGGTTTATAAACTCTGAACAAGTTTTAAACTGTGAGGCAATATGTATCTGTTTTCTTCTTTCCAAATTTGCACAACCTACATTTTTCGTCGATGTCTTACTTGTCAATTACTTTTCATGTGCTTCATCTTCAGCCCCTGTTAATTTCTAGCCATAATCAAATCAAACTTCTGTTTTCCTGTTTCAGACCACTTCGTCTCAGGTAGTCTCAGGTCTTATCTTCCCTTACTTCCTTCGGCTATTACTAGAACAAAAATTTCAATGCAATAATTCCTTGTGATTTAGCTGTTCTTTCCACCAGTACTTCATTTTCTTCTGATCGTCAAGAATATCCTGCTTTTCAGAGATCATTAGCTCTGTTCTGCTTCTCCGTTAATAAATGCCTTTAAATTTGCCATCTGGTTGTTAACACAATCCCGAACTCTCATTAACCATTGTTCTTCTATATTTGTTTTTACTACTAGTTGACCAACATCTTCCTGGGAATAGAATACCCTGTAGATTGCCAAGAACTCACTTGTCTTCCCATTTAGGTTTTTCAAATCACTTTTCGTTTACATTATAGTTGATCCATTTGTTATTATACTTTATTCATACCAGTTAATAGCGGTGATAGTGTTTATACCGTTCAGTTTTGATTTCAAGTCTTTTTCATCAGGCTTAATACTGATGGTCAAAGCTTCGTTTCTTTTAATTGACCTTAAATACCGTCTGGTTTGTATATATCAAGCTAGTCACAGCCTTCGTTAATATCCATCACCAGCTGAAAATTAATGTCTTTGTTGCAACTGTGGGTTGTGTATACCACAGAACGTAGCTTTGTGGCTTCATCGAGACATAATTTGAGATACTCACATACATTGTCATTAACTTTTCATAATTTTGTGATTAGTACACAGCCTTAACCTATCTTAGGGATATGTGTTGAGTTTCCACACCAATGACAAATAACAAGATAAGCTATCCCCTTGAAATGATTCTCCTTCTGATGTTGACATAACCCATATTTTCTTCTTCTGCAATCAATATCGTATTGCAATGCTTCATTAGTAAATTACTAGTAAATTTGCTCAGATTAATAGTAGCTTAAAGTACTTTATAATATTTCTTTTTCCAACTGCGAAGCACCATGCTATAAGCCTCTGTAATTTAACTACCCTCTTGCTGGTTTATCACGTCTTCTTCAATACTTTTTGACAAATTTGTCATCAAGTAGCAACTATCTGTTGGCGCTTTTACATTTTCTCCATTTTGCTCTTCTGGTAGTAAATGGTTCCCCTTCAGACATCAGTACAACTTTTCCAACAATATTAATTTTAGTACAAAGCATCCAATGGTCCAATGGGCTAGCCATTGATACTTCGATTTTCTTTGGCCAAAATTTAAAAATCATCGTCTGTCCTATTCCCAACAATGCCGGTTTGTCACAACACTCTATCGCTTTATTTAACCATCCAATGAGCATTTGACGCTCTTTAGCCAGCTGTTTTGGGTCCCATCCGCTCTCGGTGCTTTCCACCTTAGGAATTTACATAGTTGTTTTCGTAGTTTTTTCTTGGCAGTCATTACATTCTGCTGTTTCTTGTTTTTCAGTTGGTTTTGAATCTTCCATTACAGTGTTAAAACCTGTATCTTGTTTAAAACCTTTAATATTTTTTCGACTGCTTTACATTGTCCATCAATCTGCCTTCTTCCACCCTTCCAATTCTAATCAGCTTTTCCTTTAATTCCTGATGTAACACATACTTCTTATTTTCTACCGTAGCTCTTACATTGTGCCTTTTTTTCTTTCATTTTCAACGGCCATGCCTCAATGTTTTCTGCAGGTAAGGAACCTCTCCTACTCTCCTGTTATTGGGAAAGGAGGGACAGGAAATGCTGTTAATATTGTAATCCTACTATTTTTCAGGAAGGCAAATTGTAGAAAGACAACTAGAAAAAAAGATTTATTACCAAAAAAGGTTTGACAAACCATAAATTTTGATCACATTTGGGAAACTAATTCCTTTCTACACCCTAAAGAATACTTCTATATTAATTTAAATGAAGGTATCTACCCAGTAGTCTTTGCCTATTATGCTAGGTTCAGTTGTTTGTATGGTTCTGTTCTTCTTCAGCTTAAAGCACTTTAATACGGTTTGAACGCTTTGAACAGTCAAATTAAGATTTTTATCCAACCAAAGGCCTAGGTTGTACAGGGCGCTTGTGCTTCCTTTTCCCAACTCTGCTTGAGAAATTTGGACCTTAAAAAAACCTGACGATCAATTGCTGTTGGGTTTATAGATGGGTACCCTGAGAGCAATTTTTTGAGTCTCTCTTAAAAACCATTTGAAAAATGAAGATATTCGGAGAAAAACTGGCGCTGGATCTACGATTATCGATTTAATCAGGAAAACCGTCTTTCCTGCTTTGGACACGCACGACGATCTGAAGGAAGCACAATACTGACAGCTAAGAGAGCAAGGGAATATGATACTGCAGCAAATAATATGGCAACATATGATCTTGATTGGGCTAGCAAGTACTTATTTACTCCATTCCTTGCAATAAAGATATTCTTGTAGTTATTAGAGTAAATAAGACGCCATAGATCACTTGCAAAGTAAGATACACCCCAAAATAATTTTAAAGTAAAAAACATAAACCTTTTAAAGTTTGTTTACTATGAAGTGCAATGCATCTTCACTGCATAAAAAACGTTGAAAGCTGAAATAACTTTAACAATTTTTTTGTACATCACAATCTCCCAATTGCAACTAGCGATCATCTTGGTCTCTTGCTTAAAACACTTTCAAATACGCTTCAAATTGTGCCTCAGCAACAAAAAACATAATCTAATTTAAATGTTGCTTTGGGCCCATGCTATTAATCAGCTCTTGTGTAATACTAACAGCCACATTCTTTTTCTTTTGGGAGCAGATTGATCGAACGACGAAGGACTACTGAAAATGAATCCTAGCAGATACGTGTTTTTAATGTCCAAACGGCTAAACAATTACCTGTCGGTTGTCTGACACCTTCATTACCTGCGGTTAAGACTGAAAAAAGGTTTATGCCATATTTTCTCCTATAGAATAAATATTTAATGCATATTCTATCTTTCGGTCCCATGGCGTGCATAGCAGTGTAGATGACACAAATATGACGACTTGCAACAAAAACTCCATTTTTTGTCGCTGGAAAGAGCACAAACAAAGCATCTTCATTGATGGCTGTCCTTACCACCTGGTCCATTTGTTTGCAAGGGAAGCAAGTTATGTCTTCACTGATCTTTCCCATATCAACATAGAGAATATTGTCATTAGTTTATTTCATTGGTTTGATAAAAGACCTAAATAGAAAGGAAAGCTTTCCGGAATTTGTAATCTAGAATAACATAAGATCTTGGAGGATTCGATGTACAATGGTTGTCATCATCGAAATCAACTGACAAAACACTAAAGAAGCTTCCTGGTCTTAAGTCTTAATTTCTGTCCGAGTACTGTGGTAATAAACACTTTCGGAGATTGCGAAAGCTTTTGTCAAACCCACTGCTTGAGCTAGTGCTGCAGTTCCAAATTTTCGCTATCCAGATGTTTACAAATTTCTATAAATTCCATATATATTATAGCTTAATAAAATGTTTAAAGCTGCTTACTGTTATTTTCAATGCACCCTGATAAAGTTGCAAAGGAAATCTTTCTGGATAAATGAACTGCTTGCAACTGCAATATGGCTTGATGTTTCAAAAATGATTGACAGCAGCTGGAACATTGTAGATTTTGTCGACCACCTTTACCCAGAATTCCTGTCTGACCAGGAGGCACTACATGATTAAGTCTTTGATTATAATCAAAGACTTAATCATGTATACTTCTTCAGTTTACTATACAATATTTGATAATTATCAAACATTGTACAGTAAACTGAAAAAAAAGCTTCCAAGATTTTCTAGTCTATTTAACGTTGTGGAGGTAATTTTGGGTATCAAATCATGCATATTGAAGAAGAGAGATGATCTATTATTGTCAGAAGAAATAAAAAACGATATTCGATCTTTAATGAAGCTATTTGGATATCTAACATTTTAGCAGTGATGTGTCAATATCCCAAGAATCGGTGGTCTCATGTCACAAATAGCAATTACGAACTATTAAAAAGTTCTAAGAAACCAGCATTGAACAATTACTAAAATACATGTTTTATAGTGAAACTGGACACTTTCAATGAAAGAAATGAAGAATACACATAGAGATTCCATTTCCTTCTCTTTCTCAGGATGGCACACTCGATTGTGGTCATTTCCATCATCGCTTTTGCCCATCTCAAAGATCTCCTTTGCTTCGTTGCTGGCAGTGATTTAAAGGAGTTTCTTCTTACAATCCGTTACTGTAGATTTGTTAACAGATGACCTTTCTCCACAGATTATCGCTATTTTGATATTGTGCCTGCTATTGAAAGCATCTAACAAACCACTAGACGCCATAAAATCTTCAAAACCTTTCGGCGATCACTCTAGTTCTCTACAGTAGCAGTGGTCCACTCGTTTTTCCCCAGGCTTCTCCAGCAATTTTTTCCTTTTTTCCAGTTCCTTATACTTCATGGGTCTTTGTCTTTTATGACTCTTCATTATCAAAGAGAGCTCCAGGTTTTTTTATAGCGAAAGTCTGAATATTCAGTTTTTTGGTCCCAGAGATTGGCAAACGTAGTCCACTTGCACCAGAAAAAGCATCTGCCTTCAAAATAAATAAATAAGAGTTTACAAACGAGAATGAATTACTTTTAATCGTTATATTTTTTTAGTTTCAAGAAAATACCTCAATTCCCAGCTTTCGTGTAGACGAGACAGAGTGCAATGCAAGCTAAGTCGAACAGGAGCATTGCGCACGCTCTACGTGGCACCAATTTAAAGGAGCTATTTGTGAAAAATTTTGATGGTGAGGGAGGCAGTGATTTTCTCTGCAAATGTACCAACCTCGCTTTCAATAAATTGTGGATTTGTTTGCAACTTTCATTTATCTTCAGAGTTGTCTTTCCTGTCAGTTGAATATATTATACGTAAATGACAAGATAGGTAAATTTTTCTGGGAAACATAAAGTGTCTTTTTTTTGTTGGATAATGTTGTAAATTAACTGTCGAGTCGAGATCTTTGTAGAGAATGCAGTCAGTTGGATAGTGACCCAACTCAGAAGGGTTTCTTATTTGATGTTAAATACTTCGGGGGCCCTCTTGAGTGCAACGATGTTGGCCTCCCAGAGTATTCATTATCTGCTAGCTGTTTTTGGTAGGGACAAGATATTATATGTTTTAATGTTTGCAGTATTTATTCCATTAGGTAAGTACTTATACCATTGTTCCTTGACTTTTGACTGTAGCTGCTCATTGTCACTGTTGTTCATGACAAATATCAATTTGGTTAGGGGCCTTTAGAAGCAGACCACCATACAGGCGCAGTGAGTTTCCATCGGTGTTTACACACCTTTTCTAGGCATGTGTAACGTAGTTTATTTTGCAGGCAAAGAAGGCTAATATATCTAGATCGAATTGTTGCCAGCAAGCAACCAGCAGTAGACACCACTCTTCGTCTTTTTTTTGTCAATCTTGCTTGTTTTCTCAGAATAATCTCCAGTTAAACTGCTTAGCTACAATATTTGTAATTTTTTTATTTTTATGGTTGTATTATAATTGCTGTAGAAAATAAAATACAACCACTGTAAAACTGACATTCGGAACACTGCTGGCGAAATGGTTACCTGTTTCAAAAGCTAAAGCCAACAACTTGTCAACAGTTAAATTGACACATGTTTGAGAAATGCGCTGCTACATGGGGTGGTTAATAATACGCAATGCTTACTACCCCAGCCCATCACCAGGTCACAAATGATTTTTGCCATAATCATATTGAACCTTAATATTTATATTCTTGTGTTTTTATTGGAAGACGTTATTTAACAGCTGGACTATAATGAGTCTCAAAACTCAATGTTTTAAGGCTTCAGTTAGCTATTTTCTATTAACTTTTTAAATAATTTGTATTTCTTAAAAATTGTTTATACTCCACATAATTTACTTTTAAAAACCACAGAAGAAATGCAATTATTCTTTGATGTATTTTACCATCAATTACAGATATAGAGTGTAAAATTACTCTTCTAAATGTGTATGTAGTTAACATGGCCCAGATATGTGGACAGCTGTTATGTACCAATAACATATTTTACTTGTGATTAAACTCCTTTCCTCAGGATATTCACTGGATCACCAGTGAATGGATAATATATGTTGGTATGGCTGCTTGTAAGTTTATCTTATGCCATTTATAGCTATTGTATTCCTTTCTGTCTGCCAGGAAATTAATTTTTATTAAAAAAGAGAGATATTTCCAATTATATTAATTGGAATTAATTTTTTCTACATCCATTTTTTTTTCAAAAACTTAAAAATTTAAAATGGTTTAACTTGGAAAACCAGCATACATCAACTTAATTTTTGGACCAGAGGAAGAAATATTATAGGATTTTTATTGCCAGCAAGAATTTTTTTGTTAGGTGTTAGCTACTTTGAGAAAATCTTTTTTAACCAACCACCATTTAGGGATTTTTAATTCTAAAATATTGACTTTAATGTCTAAAGGTACCAAGATGTTTTGATATACAAATTTTTAAATCCAAATTTGGCTGCTTTACCCTAAAATTGGGCAGGGTGCCTAGTTTCATAAGGCAAGGGTGGTCATAACTTAAGATATTATTAAAATCTTACAAATGGTACAACTGAAAATGGTGGATTTAGTGATAAAAAGGGAGGTCATGACCCATAATTTAGGATCCCTATAGCATCTACACTGTTAATATTTATAAACTAGGGTTTTTTGAAAATTAATTTGATTGGTATACATGTATTTAAACTCAAACGGTAAAGGATTACCAAGACATGGGTTTAACTTTAATATGGAATGACCCCAAATACTCTATTTTTAAGAACAAATGTATCTGTAGATGATGAAGAATACCATTGATGAAGAATACCATCCAGATCAATGAAACTTAGCACTTAGTCCTGCCTGTACAAATTTGTGCATTGGGCAGACAACAGTCTCCACTGGCTTCTATCTTCAGCTTCCTAAATAGTATCCCAACTTTTGGCCAAGCCTCTTTAGGTCTACCTGAAAGGTTCTTTGCCATGTTAACTGTGGTCTTCCTTCTTTTCTTTTCCCCACATCTGGTCTCCATTTGAATGCTGTTTTGGCAGGTCAAGGATCTGGCATACGAAAAACATGACCAGCCACTTTTACCCTCCTTTCTGTTACAATGTCCTGCATTCTTCGTGATTGTGCACATTTTAAAACTTCTTCGTTTGTAACATGGTCAAAATATGATATCTTTATGATCTTTCTCAGACATCTTTGGTGGAAGGTGTTTAATTTCCTGGCTATTGTTCCAGTTTGTCTCCATGTTTTGCTGGCATATAAGGCCATTGGTAGTACTATAGTGCTGTATATCTGGAGCTTGATTTTCATGTCAATCTTAGTTCTTGTCCAAATTTTTCCCATTTTTCGAAAAAACTACTGCTGCTTTGCTTATTCTTGCTCTGACATCGTCAACTTTTGCAAGGACACTCCTCAAGTATACAAAGATGTCCCTATTCTCAACCAGTTTTCCACCAACTGTTATTGGGGATGAATTTTGACCAGTCTCATCAATTTTCATCACTTTTGTTTTCTTGTGACTTATCAGTAATCCTATTTTTCTGCCAAACTATCTGTGAGTTGTAGCCCTTCTTTGTGGTTTACCATTAATGCAATGTCATGAGCAAAATGAAAATCAGCCATTGGACTGGACGAAACCTGATGTCATTGAACACCATAGTCAAAGACAGAAATTTATGGAGACAGTTATCACATGTTGATGCGTAATCTGCCTAAGGTGGAGTAGGGAAATGATTATGACCAGCAAAATCCAAATCTGCGAGTAATTGCAGGTTGTGTTGTCTGCATATTGGGTAAGTCTATTGTCTGTCATTCTTTCTTGCCATCACTGCCATTGGATTCCTTGTTCTGACCGATTAACACCTTTTTTCATGATGAAATCAACCACCAACAGAAACAGGAAGGGTGACAGGATACATCTTTGCCTTACTCCTGTGTCAATTTCAAAATACTCTGTATTTCCTTCTTCCAGCTTTATGCTGCAGCTACTATTTTTATAAAATTATTTTGATAATTGCTTTTGAAAGTTTTTCAACAAAAGATGGTGGTTTACCATAAATGGTAGCAATTTTCCATAGACGTTGCCTATGCACAGGGGCAATTGCTTTTTTAAAGTCCACAAAAATGATCTGATCTCTCAAGGTAAATATTTGTTCACAACTACAACTGTTTTTTCTGAATCTGGCTTGTTGTTCTCTAAGATGTTCATTCACTGCATCTTTCAACCTTTCCAAGAGCACAATACTAAGATCCTCTCCAGGTACTGAAAGTAATGTTATTCCACTCCAATTACTGCAGTCTGTTAAGTTTTCCTTTTTGGGCAGTTTTACAATTGGCCTCTTTCTCCACTCTTCAGGTACTTGGCATTCTTTCCAGCAGCAATTTAAAAGCTTTGTCAGCACTTTAACAACTACATTTCCTTCATGTTTCAAAAATTCACCTGTTATTTGATCTGCCCTGGCTGCTTTGTTATTTTTTAGTTTCTTTATGGCTTGTTTAACTTCATCCTCTGTTATGGTACCTTGGTTCACATCTAGCTGTTGTAGCATGTTTTCATTTTCGAAGTTGAACAGTTCTGTCAGGTTAGGTTTATTTAACGCTTCCTTAAAATGTTCTACCCAACATTTGCTCTGCTGTTGTGAGTACTGTCCCATCTTTGCCTTTAATGGGAACTGCATATGAGCCACTGGTTCCTGTCAGGTACCTTACAATTTTGTAAAGTGTCTCGGTGTTATTTTTGTTCATTGCTTCCTGTGCCTCGTTTCCTCTCTATTGGAACCATTCCTCTCTGCCATTTCTGCAGCTCTTCTTCACCACTTTATCTATAAGGTGATATTGTTCTTTATGTCTGACAGTTGCCTGCTGCAAATTTTGTTTTATCTTCTTCCTTTCATCTATTAATTTCCATGTTTTGTCTTGTATCCACATTTCAGATTTTTCCCCTCTTCTTCTCCCAATTTGTCCTTCCACTGTACAGATGTGTCAGAATATTTTCCACTGTTCTTGGAAATCATCAATTTGTAGGAGTGGTTCAAACTTATTTTTCAGTTGTAGTTGAAGTTCAGTTGATTTTGATTTATTGTTTAACTGTTCCACTGTAAAAGGCCTTGTTGCTTCTGATTTGTGAATCTTTTTAAGTTTGAGCTATATCTTGCTACTGACTAGATAATGGTCAGAGTCCACATCTGCACCTCTACAAACTCTCACATCTTTCAGCAGTGAATGCCATATTTTGCTTATGCAGGTGTAGTCAATTTCATTTTTTGTCTTCCCATCAGGTGATATCCAGGTCTTCTTGTGTATTGTTTTATGGGCAAAGACAGTATTTCCAATGCACAGTCCATTTATGCCGTACAGCTCCAGTAAGAGTTCCTCATTGTCATTTGTTTCTGACAGATCTGTGTGGCCCAATTATTTGCTCCAAACCTTGTCTGTTGTTGCTGATCTTTGTGTTTAGATCTCCTATTAGCAGCACAATGTCACTTCTTGGTATTGTGTTCAGTGTATCTTAACATTGGACATAAAATTGTCCTTGTCTTCATCACTTGAGTCTTCTGTTGGGGCATACACTGTGACAATTGTTGTCTTGGAATGCCTTGATTGCAATCTTGCCATTGGTATCCTCTTGTTAACAGAGTTCCATCCAATTAATGCATTGACAGACTCTCTGTTAGCATTAATCCTACTCCTTTTTTGTGTGATTCCTCTGGTCTGGAATAAAGGAGAGTTGTGTATCCATTTCTGATCTTGCCACTTCTGACCCATCGTATCTTTGTGAGTCTCAAAATGTCAAGTTGGCAGCTTTCAAATTCTCTAATTACCTGAGCCATTTTCCCCATTTTAAATAACATTCTTGCATTGCACATTGCTAGTTTAGTAGTTTTTGAGGCACTAATCATAGAGTTCTTTTTCTGACATTGAGTTTCTTTGTGGCTTTGGCCCAGTATTGCCCTCCTTGGGGGTGAACCCTTCCTTTCATGCGATACAGTAAAGTTTCTGTTGCTAGTTTCTGTAGTGGTATTGTAGTTTTCTAGGGCTTGTCAGCTAACCCAACACAAAACCCTCCTCCTTTCTCATCCTGAACTTGGGACCAGGCAATGGCAGAGTTAAATCAATGAAAGGAATGCAATAATCATTACAGAAGTCACCATTTTAACCTTTCTTGAACACTGGAATATGTTTTCTTGACACCATGCCTCAATAAAGATTTGTGTATTTCAAATAATTGGAAAGAATATTACATATGATATAATTCATGGTATAGATCTTATATATTACAATGAGCACATTATTTGGTAAAGTGTTATCTGAGTTCATAATAACTTGCTGGATTGTAATAAAACATACCATTTGAACCATACCCTTTTATTGTAATAGAAGCATTAGCCTTATTTCATTTAAGTTTGTTAATGGCATTGTATTATTTCATAAAAGGAAATCTTTTATGGTTGAAGTTGTGATGTGGCACCAAGGAACTAATTATCCCATGATGAGGATTCCTGGTTAAACAGGAAGTGAACCCAAAATTTATAATCACAAATGTTATCAGCATGCTAAATTCTTGATAATTTTTATCAATAAATAGAGCTCTTGTTTTTTTTCAAAGAAGCAGATTCAGATTTTCAAAGTAACAGTACAACACAATAAGGACTCCCTATGACAACCAAGTTAACAAGTTTCTCTGCAAAATCTCTTGCAAAGGAGAATCTTGATAATGGATACCCAATGGTGATTCTGTTGTAAATATACTTACATTAAATTTTCACATAATTGTATATGTTCTCTGAAAGCAATTGGTACTGCAGGTAGTTTTTAGGCAGATATTAAAGGACCTTAAAATCTGTCTTGCAACTGTAAAGGTAAATTGAAATTCATGTTCACTATACCATTCTGTACATCTTCCCAACATTTTGCATCCTGGAGGATGTTTCCCCTACATTGGTTTAAAAAATCTTCAATAAAATAATAAACATAGTAATTAGAAGGACTTTGTTACACAGTTGACAGTATGGGTGTTTTTTTGTGCATTGAAATGTGAAAGCATAATAACATTATTGTTTTTGCAGTTATTATCAGTTATTCACTGTTTGGAATAGATCCACTCTTCTTCATAATTTGCAGTCAACTGCAATACTTTGAATACACAAGAGTGTAATAATTTCCAATACATTTTTAGCATGCATCTGAGCTTCAACATTAAATCCATTTATAGTTTGTCTGTTGAGTTTTAAGCCCCCAATTTCTTTTCACTCCAAAACAATTTTGATGGTATTGCCTGAGGTGTATTTCCACTTGCAATTGCATCTCAATTCTGTGGGGGCTTGGGGTAAACTCTTTGATAACATCTTTTACAGTTTCCCTTACATTTGACCATAGATCAGCAGCACAGTTTATAATCAATTCAAACTCTTGGAAGTGATTGGGTACTAGAACTACAATTTAGAGGACATCTGACCCCAAGCAACACCAGCCAAGGCTTTGAGCATTTTGTTTTTCACAACTTGATACAAATGTTAACACATAGTAGTAAATTACTTTATTTACAGCATGCATCTGGGAATGTTTTGATAACTTGTGCTGTTCTTATTCTAGCATTTTTTTTATCAATGCATAATTAATTTGGGTTTTTTATTAACCAGTATTAGGATTTTGCTGTTGACAGCATTTCTTGCATTTTATTAGCTCATTGTCAAGGCAAAACACCACTGGACTTTCTTCTGTATCCTATTTTTAGAAACTCCCCAAGTTTTTGTTTCTTTTCTAGAGACTGTTTTGTTTTAAAGACCAAGTCTCCTTTAATCACCATAAGGTCACCCTTCATATCCGTTCTCAAGCAGATGTTACAACTGCCTAGTGGAGTAACCTGTGGCTTTTTCAGATACACATACTTGAATGAAGGCCATGTTTAGATGATGTATCTTTATTCTAACAGGGATCAGTCTCTCTCTCTCCTGCTCAGGATTTTATCCAGTGATAGGCTGTGATGTGGTTTTGACATATTACACTGGTCAATGTGAATCTCTCATAAGTTTTCTTATTTGAGGTGAAATAAAATGGTCCAGGCATTTTCTTCCTTTCACTAAGACCAGTAAAAGTTGAACATATATATCTGAAGCATTCTCCACTGTGATCAAAGCTTTGATGACCTACTTCATCAATCCAAGTTTTATGTGCAAGGAAGGAAAGACAATGTTCTTCCTATTTACTAGAGAATTATTGATAACATTCTTTTTGCCAGATGCCAAACTCTCTTGCTGAGGCCATTCATTTTTCACCCAATGCTCTGCTGTAGCTATACTGCCCCATTAACACAGAAAGCAGGGGTATTTTGTGTGACCTCATTGCTGACCTAAAAAAAGGTTTACTATTTTCAAATTGACACAAATTAACCACCAATAAAGATGATATTGCAACTTCTCCAGAAAAATCTTGATGTTGTTGTGTTCTTCTTTAAGTTTTACAAAATGACCTATTGGTACAGAGCCATACTTATATCCATTGTATAACAGAACACATTTCAAACTTCTTTTTGAACTGTCAATAAAAAGCCTTTAATCCCTTGAGTCATATGCTGAAAGTCCATAAAGAGAAGCAGCCCATCTACATCAGTACAGTAGACAAACTGGCCATCTGAATGTGAAGTACTTACCCAGTTTTGCTTTCCTATTACAATAAAATGAGACCCATGCTGGGTTTCAACATTTGATTTTCTTGTAGTCTTGAAGCCAACAGTTCAGCAGACTGTTTTGGTAGATAAAGAACTCTAACCAAGCCATTCAAAGCAGAATGGGTAAACAGAATTGGTTGAAAAATATGTGTAGTGTCTTCTTCATCATGTGAGGCAGGTGAGCAGAGTTGTGTCATCAACTTTTTGAAGGTCAGTAAATATTGGTACAGGTATTTCTTCGCTATTGGCAACTGGTCAAATAGCTGAAGGGATGCTTGGGCATTCCTATTATTGCATGTTTTTCTTATTGAAACCTTTGCATTGACAAGGCAGAAAGAGCAGTCATTTAAATGATTGCTTGGTTTTCTCCAAACCACAGGAACTCTAAACACAAGTTTAACATTCTTTCTTTGGGATCATGATCTCAAGGTCACAACACAGGTTTTGCACACATTGTGAGGAGCCCAAGTGGTATTTTGATACCACTTGGTCTTGGTCACCAAGTGGTATTTTGAAGTATGCAAAATACACACCCTTAACAAAGTTAGTAATGTTGCATGGCTGAGTCTTCAAAGTAAAGCTCCCACAGATGTAGCAGAATATAGTTGGATCATTTGAGCACTCTCTTCTGTGAGATATATAGGCATTGTTAGATCAGCAACATATCCTACTGACAAATACAAGAAAAACGTTGTTAGCTACCTGAGTTGTTCCCTGAATTTCTACCCAATCTCTCACACCTTGGGCATTGTTTCAAAAAACCCAAAGCAGGATAAAAACAATAAATAGCAAAATTCAATGTAAAATTCAATAATAAAACACTACCTGCAGACAATGTTGTGTAAGTTGAAATCTGTTTGTTTACTTTTGTATCATAAAAAGTGAGAATGTTATGCATGTTCAAAGAAAACAAAGATGTTCTCCAGTTTATTGGGAGACTAAATGAAAAGTAAATTCACCAAAATAAACCATAAAATCTGGCTCTTTTGCTACACTATTGAATAAAACAGTAGTTTTTTCTTCAAATTGATGAAAATGGGATATATACCTATAGTGCAAAAATGTGATGTACTAGAGAAAATTTCAGATCAGATTTGAATGCAGCACCCTCAATTTAGTCTGACACTGTTCATAAATTCCATGCCAGAAAAAAATATTTTTTATATACCAGAACGTATGCTACTTTTAGTCTACTGAATGCTATTATCCACTGAAAATGTGACTTTAAAGTTTTTACTTGAAAAATCCTCATTTTCAGTTGACCTGCTGTCGCTAATAGCCAGGATTCCAATTTTTCTATTTTATTCCTCTTTGTAAAGGACCTATTTCTATGGGACCTATTTTCCTACTTGGGACTTGTATGATATTAAATAAGGATATGTATTTTTATTAGGAACCTTCAGAGCATTATGGAGATGCTAACTGATATTTTTTTTAATAAAATACTTTTAGTTATATCAGAGAAAGATGAAGAGTCACCAAATTCAAGTTCAGAATGTACAGTCAAGAATTCTAAAGAGTTTTATAAAGATCTACTTTTAAGAAACTTATTTTGTCATAAAAAGAGAAATTTATACCATCACTCAAGTAATAATGACAGGCAACATGATGATGAATCAGATTATTCACATTCAAAACATTGGACTGATGATAAACGAGATGATACCTCTATCCATTTAGAAAGCAAAAATTTTGCTTCAGTGGAAGACAGTACAGAAATATCAACCAATGACAATGAGAAATTAGATGAAAAGATAGAAAGGGTTTCAAATGAAAGAGAAATCAATGACCAGGTGATTGATACTGGTGGATCAGAAATTACCAAGAAGGAAATTAGTGAAAGTCAGGATGAAAAACACACTAAAAAAAGTAAGTAGGGATTTCATACTGTGATTTGACATTAACACTCACTTTGTTATTATTCTTTAATATTTACTGCTATATAAATGTATAATGCTAATGATCATGCTAACATAGGCTGTATTTTAAACAATGAAACTAATGAGATTTGCCATTGGCCACTATGTTTGCCACCATTTTGAAAATAACTCATTGTGTTATCTTCTTGATGGGTTAGAGTTTCAATCTGCCAAGTACCTGTTTTATCTTTAAAGCAATCCTTTATGGTGTTGTTTTTCATGAATAATTAAAAAAAAGGGAGGGGGTGTTGGAAAGATCATTTTCAGTTGAGAGGTTGAGAGTAATCATTTATCATTGTGTTATACTTACAATGAAGAATACGTCCAAATTCTTAAAATTTATGGTGCCAGGTACCAATAGAGATACCGGCTGTCTTTGTTTGGGAGTTAATGTGGTCTTTGGTGCTATTTTTCCATCTGTGTCAAAAATATAACTTGCTCGCAAGAGAAAAGTGTAGAATATTTAATTTTGTACCTTATAAGTTTGGAATCACTATATAAATTGCAAAACTTTAAACAATGTCTTAGAGATGACTGATCGTAATCCAAATGAAAAATATCATCAATGAACTTGATATATATATATATATATATATATATATATATATTTGTGTAATATTGTGTGTTCTTATCAAAAAGTGCTCAATGCATATAGCAGAGCAATATAAGATAAGATAAAACACGAAAAATAAGAACTGTGATTGCAACTAATAGTTTTACGATATTTCGATCATCAGGCAATAATGCTACAAATACTGTACATGCTTTTTATAAACAAATAAAGTAGGCGGCTCATAAAAAATAATTAAAAATTACAGGTGGTAACGTATTACAAGGTGTTAATGTGCTGGGAAAGGAAGAAAGAAAGGAAGTCCCATGTGGATATGGTTTAAGATTACTAAAGAGTGATTTATTTTCCAATTGGGTAGATAGGTGTTNTTCCATCTGTGTCAAAAATATAACTTGCTCGCAAGAGAAAAGTGTAGAATATTTAATTTTGTACCTTATAAGTTTGGAATCACTATATAAATTGCAAAACTTTAAACAATGTCTTAGAGATGACTGATCGTAATCCAAATGAAAAATATCATCAATGAACTTGATATATATATATATATATATATATATATATATATTTGTGTAATATTGTGTGTTCTTATCAAAAAGTGCTCAATGCATATAGCAGAGCAATATAAGATAAGATAAAACACGAAAAATAAGAACTGTGATTGCAACTAATAGTTTTACGATATTTCGATCATCAGGCAATAATGCTACAAATACTGTACATGCTTTTTATAAACAAATAAAGTAGGCGGCTCATAAAAAATAATTAAAAATTACAGGTGGTAACGTATTACAAGGTGTTAATGTGCTGGGAAAGGAAGAAAGAAAGGAAGTCCCATGTGGATATGGTTTAAGATTACTAAAGAGTGATTTATTTTCCAATTGGGTAGATAGGTGTTCGGCTGTTTGATCAGGAAAGGAGGTCCCATGTGGTTAGTCATTAGGTATGAAGTTGCGGAGGAGGAATTTGTTATGATATAAAAAGATCCTTACAATGAATAGGGCTTTACACCCCAGAAGCAGTGTTAAGAGGTTGTACCTGAAGAGAAGGTGGAAGAGGGATGTTGAGTGTGAAGGATGTAGTGACTTGTAAACAGAACAGCCTGGCTGAGTATCTTGAAGGAAGTGATGAGTGGCTGCTAAAGGAAGTGGAAAGGCAGGGTATTGTGAAAGGGGGAGAAGGGGCTGAGGAGTACAAACAAAGAGTAGAACAGGAGAGATGCAAACAGTTCCATGATGCACCCATCCACAGAAACTTCCATAGAGGGGTTGAGCAGATTGCCCACCCAAAGCCAATCAATTGGATAAAAAGCAGGTATCTAAAGAAGGCAAGAGAAGGCCTCATCTTTGCAGCTCAGGAAAAAGTTCTTCCAACACAATCAGTAAGAGGCAAAAAGTATCATGAACAAATCCCTCCTCTATGCCATTTGTCTGGATTAAAAGATGAAGATGCCATGCACATTGCAGGTGGGTGCAAAGTACTGGTATATATATATATATATATATATATATATATATATATATATATTAACAAATGGATATGAAATGCCATCAGCAACAGTGCTCTACCACATTAAAACGTAGGAGCTATCATATAATCAGATATACCAGTAAGAAAAATCTAGGTTTACAGTACTCAGAGTTTCATGTCTTTTACAATCTTAAGCTATATATATATAT
>RDPX01000122.1:1121143-1137443 GCA_003991215.1 Morbakka virulenta
AAAGATGAAGATGCCATGCACATTGCAGGTGGGTGCAAAGTACTGGTATATATATATATATATATATATATATATATATATATATATATTAACAAATGGATATGAAATGCCATCAGCAACAGTGCTCTACCACATTAAAACGTAGGAGCTATCATATAATCAGATATACCAGTAAGAAAAATCTAGGTTTACAGTACTCAGAGTTTCATGTCTTTTACAATCTTAAGCTATATATATATATTTTTATTTATTCCCCATGGTTTAATAGCTAGAAAGGCTGGATATAGAGAATACAAGGAGGCAATGGAATTGCTAAATCAAACCACAAAAGACTATAAAAGGTATGTTCTCAACTTGAGTAGCTGTAATGCATTCCTTTGTACCACATATCACTTGTTTTAATTTGGTCTGGTTCATATGGCTTTTTTGCTTTAGGCATTACCCTGCATTTTACTTACAAATTTTAGTTTACCAATTTTTAGTACTATGTCACCTGTATCATTAATTTGTATTGAGTTTATTTACATGTTTAATCTGAATGTTTCAAATTGATATACAAATCAGTTAATAAAAATGCTATCAGTCATGCCCTATACATAACAATAAAGTATGAAAAAAATTAATAAACTTAAATACTGAATCAGAATTTGAGAAATGAATTGGATAAAAAGATAAAAGATTTTAACATTAAATTCTTTATTTACTTATTAAAGTCAGCCTCAGCTTGTGTGATCTCTCTTGGAAGCAAATTGTACAGCTTGCTCCCTAAAAAGATTTCACAAGTTTGAGCTTGATTTTTGGAAAAGTCATACCTTGCCATTGTCTCACCTGTGTACCTTGTTTTCTTTTTTTTTAATGGTTTAATCAGTCATGAGCATTTTGTATTTCCAAATTTTTTTGTCATAATGAGACAAAAATGGCTTTAAAAATACAGTAAAATAATCCAAGTCTTATCATGATATTCATCAAATGTGTGTGATATTACTAATGACTTGGTTGGCAGAAGGAAAGGAAAAGAGCAATAAATTTTGGGGCACAGTGAAGGTTGCTACTGAAATTGTTTTCAGGGCTCTTTTATTAAGTTATGGTGATATTGTGACACATTTCATTTTTGATTATTTCATTGGTACTATTCCACGTTTTCTCATTTCTTATGACATGCCCAAACCATCTCAGCCAAGGTCCTCATTTTCACTCCTATTGCTTTGACATGTACTGCACCTCTAATGTATTCATGATAATCCTGCCTCTTCTTTTTTACCCCCATTGCAAACCTAAGCTTGTCAGCTCTGCTACCTTCACTTCTGTTTTCTGCTTTCAAGGCCATACATCATCACTGGTCATCCTTCTGTGCTATGTGGTTCTGTGCTCTTCATAAGCATAGCCCTATGCCTTCACATCTGCTTTCTTTGCCATATCTCTATGTACACCATCTTGTTGGTCCCATTGCTAGTTGTATTTCATACTTTTCTTTTGTATTTTCCCCTTAAATTATAGTCTGTTTTACTCACTCATTCCACTGCCATGCTTTCTTTCTCCCCCCAAATGTTATCCTTAACTCCTTAGCTGTTCCTCTCAGTATGTATGCACTTCTTGTCCACCCATCAGGTAATCTTTCTTCTCTTTTGGTGCATAACTATATGGATAAATTGCCATGAAAATAGTCTAGGAATCTAGCTCCATGGTTATTGTATAGATACTTGGTTGTTTTTGTTACATTTTTTAAAATATCAATTTTTATGGCCATAGTGTAATAAGTTCTTTTTAGCTGAAATTACCAACTGTAGAAATTTGAAGTACTTAGGTTACATTTTCAGCTAAATGATGTTTGCTTGTTCAAAATTAATTGCCTGATCTGAATAAATAAAAAACTAAATGTCACTGATAATACAAATATTATTGCTGAGGACAAGACAGGAAAGTACTAAAGCCTTAACCCCCTTAGGGCATGACATAATTAAAAGTGCATACTAAACAATGGGCATAAAATTAGATGCTGCAAATTATGTCATGGGTATGCACTTATAATGAACAACTGCAGTTCTCCTATACATCATAGACTATTAAAACTATACATTTTCTAAAAGGAAAATGAATTATGAATGCAATAAGATCAAAATAAAGACCCTACCTTGATTCTGCTGGCTGCAGTACTCAAAAGAATAATCCACATTTAAGTCGTAAAAGTTTTTGGTTAACATGTGTCACAATAAAAAGTCCTTCGTACTGGCTTCGAATAGTCACAAAATCTTTCTCTCACCACCCAAAATATTTACAAAGTTTTGTACAAAGTCACACTGGACTACAGTCTATCTGCTGTGATTTCTGCCAAAGCAGGCAGGACACAGGCCAACATCACAAACAAATCATTCCCACAATGTTCGCTTGTGGGTCTCATGCCCTGCCACACAGTTGCACCTCTTTCCTGCAGACAGCTACCTGAGTTCATGCACAGGAGCTTGCTGCAGTTGCAGATTCTGAGCAGGGTCAACTTGCAGTACTGGACTCTCCTTGGCTGCCTGGATCTGAGCTTGTGTCCATCTGCATCAAATCACCTTTTGTGGGAAGAAGTTTCCTACAAGGCTCTCTTTAGCCTACCATGAACTGGTACCTGGAGAGCTTGGGGGCATCTGTAGTGTTAAGCGAGTAGATAATGTAGCTGTTGAGGACAGCTCTCCCAAAGAGGGAGAATGCCACTTTCAGGGTCCATTTCATGGTGTGACGTTCTGAAAGGTACGTATACAACTGAGCATCACTCATGTCAACACCACCCATTGACTTGTTGTACTTCACAACAATCTTTAGCTTGTTGGCAACCTACCTCCTTCTGTTCTGTATCTCCTCAAATCCCCCTGAAACAGCAGTGCTGAGGATAACAGGCTTTTTTTATCCATCCTTATAGGCAACACAGAGGAGAGGGCCCTTTCTGCGTTCAGCAACCTGATGGTTTCTGAGCCTCTGGTTGATTGCTGTTCTTGGGAGCCCCTTCCTGTTCACCCTCACTGTCCCAGTGGCTGTTGTGCTGTGTCTCTACACTCAAAAACTGAATCAGGAGAGCTAAAGCAATTATCAACTCCCAGGTGGTGGCACCTTGCNGGTCCATTTCATGGTGTGACGTTCTGAAAGTTACGTATACAACTGAGCATCACTCATGTCAACACCACCCATTGACTTGTTGTACTTCACAACAATCTTTAGCTTGTTGGCAACCTACCTCCTTCTGTTCTGTATCTCCTCAAATCCCCCTGAAACAGCAGTGCTGAGGATAACAGGCTTTTTTTATCCATCCTTATAGGCAACACAGAGGAGAGGGCCCTTTCTGCGTTCAGCAACCTGATGGTTTCTGAGCCTCTGGTTGATTGCTGTTCTTGGGAGCCCCTTCCTGTTCACCCTCACTGTCCCAGTGGCTGTTGTGCTGTGTCTATACAACTCAAAAAATGAATCAGGAGAGCTAAAGAAATTATCAACTCCCAGGTGGTGGCCCCTTGCCAGGAAGTTGCAGGTTGTCAGCAGCCTCATAACCAGTGCATGAGTCGCACCTCAAGCATCAACTGGCTCACTTGGGTTTTTCCCTTTGAATTTTTCAAACTGTGATGTGTAGCCATTCTGACTGTCACACACACACCACAGTTTGATTCCAAATCTGGCATGGTGCTTCTGTGGCATATACTGTTGCAGGTGGGGCATCCTGCCCTTGAACCCCACCATGCTCTCATCGATGGAGATGTCCACATTTGGGTGGTACAACTTCAGAAAAGTGGAGTTGAAGTGCTGAATCAGGGGCTGGATCTTGTGCAGCTTGTGGCGAGGATCAGCAGGAGGCTGAGCTGCATTATCATTGAAATGTAAAAATTTCAAAAGTAGCTTGTAGCGGTTTCGAGAAAAGTGTACACTGAACCATGGGGTGGGCTGACTGGGGTGTGATGAATCCCAGTAGGATTTAATACTTGTTTTCCTGAAAAGCCCCATGTTCAGGCAGATTCCCAGGAAAGCCCTGAATTCCTCTCCGGTGAGCTCTCCAGTCCTGATCCACTGGTGCACAATGGAGTGAGGGTGATCCTGTAGATATTCTTGATGGGCATCAATCCACTGCTGCATGTAAGTATTTGTTTCATATTCAATGCAGTCCACAATGTCAGTTGTAAAGAATTGATTTACATAATCAATTGGCTTTGCATCTTGTGGAGGGGGTGTATAGGCCCTGGTACAGCAGTAAAAGGGACTCTGGGAGGGCCTGGATCATCTACCAAGATAGGCATCCAAATCCTATGGACATCTCCAAAATCTTCTTCAGAAAAAGCCCCCTCTTCACTACCAGAATCTACATAATAAAAAAATATATTATTTTTGTTTTCTTTGTTTGTTTGTTTGTTTGTAGTTATTTATGTATTTATTGTCATATATCAGCATAATCTTACATATATTTGATATACAGCTTTATTTTTCAGCTTACCCACCTCATCCCCCTGTTTCCACCCAATACAGAAGTGTTAAAAATTTCTGGCAACAGCAGGTATTTTCTTACAGTAAAAAAAAAGTTCCGATCAACTAACAACAAAAATAAATGCATATTTACCTTCACTGGTGTCATCAAAATCGCCTTCCGAAAGAGAATCTTTACTGGTATCAGTTGCAATGACATCGTCGTTGTTGTGGCTCTCATTGTCACTCATTTTGAAAGCAAAACTCAGTGAAATCGATCCAAAAACAAGGCAAATGGCAAAACCCGGCTTGGGTGCTACAGGAAGTGGGGCTACAAAGCTTCTGATTGGCTAAAGCTAATCACATGGGCTGGTCAATTGCATTTTAACAGACAATTCAAACTGAGCCATGATTGTGGCCTTTTGTCCTCAACTGGCAAAGCCACGATCGGGGCCAGGGGGTTAAAGATGTAGCACTGAAAATTATGTTGCATACAACAAGTAGGAAAAAATGTCCACTGTTACAGAACACATCAGAATAATGTTCATGTTAAACTTGTGTTCGCCATTTTCCATTGTTAAGTATTATCATATTATCATCAAAAGTAAGACATATTGCTCTCTGTAGAATGTATAGTATTGATCTTGTAAAAAGATTTTTTTTTATCTTATAGGTGTGTTCAAGTTGCTTGCACAAAAGATACAAGCTGCATTGTTCTCTATTATTTGTTTTGCACTGGCTAACTTTATCAAATAATGATAGTAGTAGTAATAATAATAACTGATGTAGAAAATTTATCATGTTGTGAGGCATGACCTATTTCTGAACAATATTTCGAGAGGTACTTCTCTCATTGTCAGGGTGAAGATAGGAAAAGCTTCTCTTATCCAGCTTCTGTTATCCAGCTTTTCTCATCCAGACATCTTTCCCATTATCAGAGTGATAATGGGAGAAATAAATCTCAAAACATAGCTCAGAAAAGGTTACACATAATAACATGATAAATATCCTACATCAATGGCTCCCACTGACTCCTTAAAGTCAAGAATTACTAGTAACAATATTAAGAACTGGGGATGTGGCAGATAAATATCAATGGTTGTAGCTGAAAGTTGGAGGCCAGAAGAGAGAAACTGAGACCTTCAATATGGCAGCACAAGAATAAGCAGTGAGAACAAAGTTATTGAAAGCAATAATTAATAAGACTTAACCAGATTATCAATGTAGGGTGTGTAGTAAAGCAGATAAAAGCATCAATCACATCTTAAGTGAATGTAGTAAAATGGCACAAAAGGAGCATAAATTCAGGCATGATTTGGTAGGGGAAAAGATACATTGGGAGGTATGCAGGAAATAAAGTCTTTAAACAAAAGAAAAATGCAAAAACAAAGGATATAAGATCTTTTTGGACTCATCAGTACAAACACACCATGTTATTGAAGCAAAAAGACTTGATATGATTACACTGGACAAGAAAAATAACAATAGACTTGCCTGCTCCACATGATAACAGAATTGATGAAAAAGAAAGGCAAAAATAGTGAAATACCAAGACTTGACGAGGGAACTCAACAAACTGTGTCACAAAGAAATGAAAATAATCCCAGTTATAATTGGAGCACCAGGAACAACACCAAAAGACATTGACAAAAAGGCTGAAAGAGATTGGAATAGCTATCAGAATTGTAGAATTACAAAAGAGTGTGTTACTACACTCTGCCAGAATCATTCAACAAGTGCTTGAGATTTAAAGAAATTTCTTGTTACCAAAACTCAAGAATACGAACCACTATCAGAATTGTAGAATTACAAAAGAGTGTGTTACTACACTCTGCCAGAATCATTCAACAAGTGCTTGAGATTTAAAGAAATTTCTTGTTACCAAAACTCAAGAATACGAACCACTGATCAATTTTGAAAAAGCCACAAAACGATTTGTTTTTGAATGGACTTTGAATGAACTTTGAATGAACTTCTTTTTTCTCCCTTCAGCTGCTCCCTGTTTCAGGGGTTGCCACAGTAAATCTCTCTTCTCCACAGGGCTCAGTCCATTGGGTCTGCGCACTCCATATCCATCATTTGCACTATGGACTATTATCTGTTTTTTGAAAAGTTGTTGTGCCATGATTTAAGTATATTTTAGTTGTGGATACATTTTATAACAGAATGGATATTAATAAATCTGAAGAAATAAAATGTGAAAATATGAACTTGATTTGTCAAAATAACAAGAAAATTTGCTTATCAAGCGCATAACTGTTAATACCTTTTTTGAAGTAAAGAAGACAGATTTGCAGGTAAGGTTTTTAAAAAATTGACAATGGTATTATATTATTATATTGTCATATTATATATTTCATATGTGGATGGAGCAGTTTTTTGGAGACTGTCTTGTAGTAAAAACTAAGTTTATTATCCAATTAGTATTTCATTTGAAAACCAATAAGTTCAATTTATTAATTGTTTTTTATTTGCCTTTTATTTGCTTTTTATTTGCTTCAGGGCATATAAGTATCTTGCCTATGCAGCTGACCAAGGCCATCAAAAGGCACAAGAAAAAGTAGGATTTGCATATCTGGTAGGTTTAAAACAGATTGTTATAGCAACTGTCATGTTCTCTGTTTGATTTATAACTGCAAATTTTTTATTGAATTTGTTTAACTCAAATGTAAATATACCTGCCAGCCCACCTCTCAGGACTAAGTCCTTTTTAATATTTGATTAACAGAGCTTTCCAATGAGACCACAAAATAGAGCTCAGTGAAACAATTACTGGAGAATACTTAATATACTAAAGCCACATGGTAAAAGTGATGAAACAAGAAATAAAAAATCAATAATTTTTTCGTGGTATGAATTGTGATTGGTTAATAAATAAGATTCTCTGTTGGTACCAAACGCATTGTAGGCATAGGATGCAGTGTCTACTATTGCTATCTTAAGTTTATCATAAACAGTATCCATATTTTCCATCAGTAAGACCTTAATCTGTTCTTTACTTCAGTTTAATATATCAGTTTTATTTCTTCATTTGTTGACACAAGTTCATAGTGTATCACTCTTTGTGTGCTTCACTTTTTCAATATTCACAAGCAAACATTTATAGTAGAAACAACTGGGTTGTGATTACTATGGCAGTATGGCACTAGGTAGGTGCAGCATTGACTTACTGAATTTCTGGACCTCTTATTGACAATCTTGTTTTCGACTTCCTCCCAAACTTTGCCAAGGCCATAACTAACTTGCTTGTTTATTTTACACCATTCAACTAACTTTTCACTTTTTCCAATTCCTGTTTTAAGACTGCATCCCCACAATGTTATCTTATTTACCTTTTTTTACCTGAGCATTTAAATCTCCAATTCTTATGATAATGATACTTGCCAATGTAGATACTTACACTTGGATTATTGAAATGTCAAGTGGCAGTCCCTTAATTCTTACAGGGATTATTCTTTCTGATATAGACCAATAGGCCAAGATTCATTTGCTATGGCAGCTCATGCTTCTCACCCCCAAAGTAAACAACCTCATTTTCTTGGTATCATAGATTCCAGCCTTCGCACATCTGGTGTCAGTTATTCCCAGGATGTTACTCTTCATTTTTTACATCTCTTTAGAGGCTTTGGCCAGCTTTCCAGTTTGAAAGGGCAATCTTACAATCTGAGTTGCTATTTGGACATTATGTTTCATTTTGTAGGCAGTAGATCGATGATAGTTGGAGATACCTTACTGACCAGAATCATTCCTACCAAGCAAAATATCTTCATCATGATAAAGATACATTTAATGCCATTGTTTAGATACATTGCTGTGTGTGTCTGACCATAATATTCTTGGTATTATACAAAATTGTTTTCTCAAGCAGGACACAAGCTCCTTTCCTAAAAAGATCTTTCACCCACATAGTAACTGGTGTCTTTCAGGGTTGGTTCTTCAACCTTTTACACCACTATTTTTTAGTGGTTTGTTGTTGGCCTTCACTATTCTACAACACTTCTACTATACTTTAGAACTTTGGAAATGTCTGCCACTTTTATGCTTTCGGGTTTGTTTAATCATCTTTATGTCAAATCTTCTCTCAGAGCTAAAAAAAGCTTAAAGTATAGAGAAAGATCAAATAAAACGAATAAATAAAATGATTAGACTGAAAAAGCAATCTATTAATCTGTTTTTAATGTAATTTCCCAAATATATTCAGTATAGTACACTTTTATGCCCATACTATTATGTAATCCATGTAAAAATGTACTTTATCAGTGGAAACTGTAGAAATTAGCTCACATGACATATATGATTGTTTGGTTTTGATCAACCAAACAATACAAGTGTCTGAGGGATTTTTAACTCCTCTGAAGGATTTTAGAATCCTGTCTCACAAAATTTCTGTTACTATTGCAATATGAATTGTTAGGTTTTTTGACAAATTGTCATCTGTTTTTCAGATAACTTTGCCTAGATAATTCCTAAACAAGCTTATGATATCAATCCAGATATCAGTATTCCTCTGTATTCATGTATTGTGCCTAGGGAAAGCAGTTATATTGAGTATCATGGAAAGAGTGGTTTTTAACTGTAAAAATGCAGCTTCTGTGATATCAATCACCATTTTCATGGACTTTGTAAGCTATATTCCTCAGCATGATTTTTTCATCAATAGTCAAGAATTACTTTGTTTCCCTAATTTAAGGTTTGATGGCCCTTCAGCTGACAAGTGACCTTCATAGTCACTGATGGTTTATTTAGTGATAGGTATTTAATACCCATGCATCCTTTGTTCTAAAGAAATAAAAGGAAAAGTTAGTCTCTGGATTACTCCAACATTCAAAGATAATTTAAATCAGCAAGACCAATTATACAAAAAAGGAAGAAAAACTGGTATTGAATACCACTGGTCAGCATATAAAAGATTTAGAAAAACATATAATAACCAGATTAAATATGCAAAGCATAAGTAAAACAAAACACCTTTCCGAGAACTTCAAATACGCTAAGAAGTTTTGGAAGTCCTCAAGGACATCATCCCAGCAAAACAAATATCTAAATCTGCTAGTATGAATATGATAAGATCTGAGAAAGAATGGTCTACCTATTCCATCTGCAAAGCTGATGTTTTTTGTAGGTATTTCAATGTTGCCAACAGGAAACTTGCAATGCCACTAAAAAAATCTTTACTTGGAATTATGCCAAGCAACCATATTGTATCACCAATGAATCTTTTCAATTTAGATAGGTGCCCAAAATTAAGGTTAAAAAAGAATTTAAAAAGCAAATAAGTTTGGAGCCATCGTTAGTTTACCACCAAACCTGTTGAGAGTGTGCTTAAGTCATTTCACCACTTCATATCCAATAAACATGGCATTATCTGGTGGCATTTTCCCAGATGGATGAAAAACAGCAAAAGTTGTGACTACACATAAAAAAGGAAACATTGTTAATTTATCACGTATTAAGGCATGGATACATGCCAACTGGATAGTGAGTGTGTGAGTGATCTTTAAAATAATAGACTGCTAACTAACATACAGTTTGAATAAAGAACCTGTCAATCTATCGAGCTGGCAATCATTTTTTCTGCTTGACCAATTGAGAAGAGAAATAGACAATGATGAATTAGTTGGAGCTCTATATATGTACTTGTCTAAAACCTTCAACAGAGTCAGTCATACTGTGCTACTATCAAAATTACTGTCCCTTGGAAGTGAGGGCATAGAGTTATCTTAAATCTCAGATTACCTGCTCAGTCACAAACAACATGTATTCTGTGATGGATTTATGTCGGAGTCTCAGCCAATTAACTGTGGTGTCCCACAAGGCACAGTTTTGAGACCATTGCTTTTTCTTTAATACTTTAAAGACTTCAGTAAATGTCTTAAGGAAAGTAAGACGCTAATGTTTGCAGATAATACTGTGGCCTACTGTTTTGACAAAAACCCAATCAATTACATAGCAAATCATCAATAAAGAACTTAAATCCATGACCAATACTTCTTCACAAATGATCTTATAATAAACCTGAAAAGTAGTAAAATAGAATTTATGCTTTTTGGAACAAGTAAACCTAAATCAAAGTTAGTAATAAGTTAATCATTTACTGTCACAATAAAAAGATCAACATCACAACATCATGCAAGTATTTGAGAACGTTTCTTGACAGCACAGTTGCATTAAATGACAACTTCAAGACATCATAGAAAAAAATCTTCCAATAGGTTGCAACTACTAGATAAATTACGTGAAAATATCACAGAAAAAGCAGTCAGCAAAAGTTACATGATGATAATATTACCCCTAGTAACATATTGCTCCGTGGTACATTTAAAACTGACAGTAACACAAACGAAAAGAATCCTTTTCCAACCCATAATTTCAGAACATAAAACAAGAAAACAAAACCGAATAAGTCACCTTGATAACTTTAGAATTCAAAGTATTGATCAAGAAAATAACCAGATTATATCAGAGTCTAATTTTCGATTCCTTTACAAAATCATCGTCAAGACAGTAAAAATACATTTGAAAACAAGCTATATATACAAGAAATTTGTTGCATAAAAGTAATTAATTTATTAGAAAGCAATCATGGGAAAAAGAAACAAAGATAGGTATAAAGAAGTTAAAACAATTGCATCTCTCGAGAGGCTTTTATTCCGCAATTTAAAGCAGGACACTTTTCTTTTATATAAAAAGCCCCTTTGTATAAAGACTGTTCCAGTTGTTTGAGCAGTCAATAATTAATCGATGTATTGTCCTGTACGAGATTAATTTTGAAATCCATTGGGTTGACATCATTCGCTATTATGTTATATAGTGAAAATAAATAGTCTACATTGGGGCAATTATCTATGCGAGTTTTAATAGCAGAATCTGCACGAGTTTCGTGTTCTTTTGTTCTTTCAAACAAAGTTCTTTCCGTTTTGCCCACATAGGAGCAACTGCACCTAGAACAGGTAAACTCACAAACAAAGTTTCATTCAATTGACTGGGAGAACACGTAATCAAAGTGCCCTGATGAAGATTCAAAAAATACGACATGAAAAAACAAAAAGAAGTTTTCAATAAACTCTCTTTTTAGATTAAAAGTGAAAGTAATATTAATGAATTTGAAAAGAAAATCTCTAGTTAGTAAAGTGCATGGTAATCTGTATTATTAATTTATTAATTTTGTTATTTTAATTTTTCATCGATTTTTATTTTTTTAATCCGTAATATATATATTTACATATATACAGTGTTTTTCCTTGAACCGGTAACCGGCCAAATTGACCGTTTCAAACGTTTTTTGGGCCGGCTCAAACTTCAACCCCCAAAATTTTTTTTAGCGAATTTCAACTGAACTGTTCAATAATTGATTGTGTCTTGCATATTGTAAACACCGAGTCATCGAGAAATTGAGCAGAGTGTCTCAGAAAACGGATCGAAACGTGTGTTCATCACATGTATTAAATCAGCTGTGTTTACTTCCTTGTTGGTTCAAACACCGGGAGTAACAGCGATTTAATTGGTCGATATCGGATGGTCATTCGATAACAAAACGAAAGTGAAAATAAAGGCTTTAAAGCATGTGAAGCACATGTATGAAGTAACATGAAACGACCACGAACTCTATTTGATTACCATTATTTGATTATTTTAATCCAGAATCTGCCCGACTGCCTGTTCCCAATTCTGCAGAGTTTCCTCAACCAGAATTGAGATGTCATGAAACCAACTCTGATACTACAGCTAGTTCAAGTCACTCAGATATTGAGGATACATCAGGAATCACTCCTGGTCCGCTTAATCAGTTTGAACGATTTGATACGCGATATAGGTTTATCAAAAGAAGGTGCTGAGCTTCTAGCTTCTAGACTAAGTGAGAAGAAACCTGACTCCAAGTGATCTCAAAATTTCGTACTACAGATCTAGAGACAGTGAATTTCTGAAATTTCTCAGTACTGACTGTGACTTCGTGTATTGTAATGACATTAGTGGGCTTCTTCTAGCTTTAGGTTTACCCAGTTACAATTCAAATGATTGAAGGCCAAATCTGATAGAGCAACCTTTGGTTGATCGATCTAACATTGTACCTTCTCCACTTCACATAAAGTTAGGCTTAATGAAGCAGGTAGTAAAAGCCTTGAACAAAAACCAAGAATGCTTTCAGCACATCAGACGAACTTTTCCTAGTTTGCCCTATGAAAAAGTGAAAGCTGGGATATTTGATGGACCCCAGATTCGGAAACTCATTAATGACAGTAACTTTGAAGAAAACATGACAGTTGTTGAAAAGGCGGCACGGAGTTCATTTGTAGATGTTATCAAGCAGTTCGAAGGGAATTATAAATATCCAAACTACAGAAGCTTCATTGCTGATTTGCTGAAAAACTTTCATAAGCTTGGCTGCAATATGAGTATCAAAATGCATTTCCTGCACAGTCACTTAGATGTCTTCCCGGAAAACCTTGGATATGTTAGCGATGAGCAAGGTGAGAGGTTCCACCAGGACATAAAAGAAATGGAGGAAAGATACCAAGGCCGATGGGATGTCCACTTGATGGCAGACTACTGCTGGTCAATAAAGCGAGACTGTCCAAGTGTCAAACATGCGAGACAAAGTCGAAAAAGATGCTTCCTACCATAAAGTGACATTCTTTTCCCTATTTCTATATGCTTTATATATGCTAGCATGCAAACAGCTCGTTTTTTTAAATATATTTGCATATACTTGTATGTTAATAGTGTGAATTTCCTTAATTTTCACTGTTAAAGTCCATTTTCACATCTGAATATGGTTTCATAAAATGTATCAACAGCCAATAAATTATTGTTCCAGGACAGCTACAATACAACCCTTTTGTGCATATCAATCGAATAAATCAAGGCTATATATTTGTTTGATTTATCTGAAGTATTAAAAATGGCATATTTTTTGCAAAATATGCACCATATAACTTGGCATATAAAAAACTGGGACTCGTTGGGGGAAAAATAATAACATTTTCGAAATCAGCATGTAAAGATTACCCAGGATCAGTTGTCAAATAATGATTACAAAAATTTTGTTTCTCAGTGTTAATAAAAGTGAATCAAATTTCAATTTAAAACAATTTTATTCACATAAAAATTACAAAACCCCCAGGAATAACAGTTACAATCTACCGGTAAAAGCAACCGAATTTTAAACAATATTTTTCATGAAATAAAATAAGATATTGGCTATAATATTTCAAGTCTAGCTGCCTCTCTGCAGTTAATTAAAATGCATAAAATGTTTTTAAAATTAACAGAACAATATTGCTTTTTATATACCTTCAATTAGGAATTTTTCAAAATTTAAAAGACCCTGTTTTCAAAATTAATTGCTGAGAGGCAACTTCTTGATTATAAATTACATGCTTTTTCCTGATACAAAATGTATATTACAGACAATATTTAAAACACATTAAAAATAGCTAGTACATATACAGGGGATTAAACAAAATGACTTTGTGTCACTCACACAATGAAGATATATATATATATATATATATATATATATAGATATATATATATAGATAGATATATATATATATTCAGTATAACATATTACAACTTTACAAAAACTGCTAGCATGAAGAATTGCAGAATGCAATTTTGAATATTTAGACTACAATTTAGAATGATTTTAGTTACTGAGTAGACTGGATAACAACTTTGAAAAGGTGGGTGAAAAAAATAAGAAAAGAAGTGCTCTGGTATCATGAAAAGTGACCCTAAAAACATCATTTTCAACACATCAGTTTACCCCCCAGATATGCCCCAAAATGCAGGATTTTGCGTCTAGGATTTCAAAATTTTCTAAGGAGTAAATTTTTCCTGACCCCCCTAAGGCAGGCCTGTTCAATTCTTGAACAGACCTGCTAAAAAGATGAGTGGAAAACCCCGTATATGTATATATATATATATGCCCTATATTCGCTCTGGATTTCCATCGAGCACTGTAAATGGTAGCAGAAGAACACTATTATTTTCGTTTGTTTGTTTACTTTTATATATATAATATGCTAATTTGACAGGACGAACAAGATAGCAGTTTATTTTTAATGGGTTTTAATCCTGTATAAATGTTATTACATAAATACATACATAAATACATACATACATACATACATACATACATACATACATACATACATACATACATATATACATACATTTTATATCCAATGCAATATGATTTTCTCAGTCAAAATTTGATAAAAGATACAATTANTTTTAGTTACTGAGTAGACTGGATAACAACTTTAAAAAGGTGGGTGAAAAAAATAAGAAAAGAAGTGCTCTGGTATCATGAAAAGTGACCCTAAAAGCATCATTTTCAACACATCAGTTTACCCCCCATATATGCCCCAAAATGCAGGATTTTGTGTCTAGGATTTCAAAATTTTCTAAGGAGTAAATTTTTCCTGACCCCCCTAAGGCAGGCCTGTTCAATTCTTGAACAGACCTGCTAAAAAGATGAGTGGAAAACCCCGTATATGTATATGTATGTATATATATATATATATATATATATATATATATACATATATATGCCCTATATTCGCTCTGGATTTCCATCGAGCACTGTAAATGGTAGCAGAAGAACACTATTATTTTCGTTTGTTTGTTTACTTTTATATATATAATATGCTAATTTGACAGGACGAACAAGATAGCAGTTTATTTTTAATGGGTTTTAATCCTGTATAAATGTTATTACATAAATACATACATAAATACATACATACATACATACATACATACATACATACATACATACATACATACATATATACATACATTTTATATCCAATGCAATATGATTTTCTCAGTCAAAATTTGATAAAAGATACAATTACCTGGTCAAGGCCCTTTTACCCCACATGCTACTGTGGTTTGTTTGAATTTGAATTCCGTTTTCAACATGCAGGAAAGAATTTTCACTTGATTCAGTTCACAAATTGCTACACACCTTTTCTTACAGTATGGCGAGTACTTACCAAGAAATTTAAGTAAAGCAGTGGAGGTTTTTACGGCATTGTCAGAAAAGGGATCCCCAGTCGGACAGCAGGTATGGACAATTTTTCATATCATTCTATCTAATTGCTCTATAAATAGCCACATGTTTAGGGTTTTCAATTTCCAAGAACATTAAAGACTAATTATGTGAAAGATATGGGTCAAAACGTTTTTCTGAATGTAATTGTATATATCTTTTTTTCAAGAAGTGATTTGATATGCATGCAAATGGCAAGATATTTAGCTGAAAGATGTTTCATTGGTCGCTTTCATTCCATTTTTCAAAGGCAAAAGTAAATATGAGAAATTCAGTTCTGTTTAATATTATGGCCTTTTCAGTATTAACTATCATATTTTGATTGATACTCTGATCAAAATTTGGAAATATCTATATAAATTTCAAAACAATTATTTCGTTTCAGTACGTAGTTAATTTAAGAAAAGGTCCTTTACCAAACAATATTTAGTTGCTCTCATTTTTCATTTACTAATTATGTGTCTGAAATATTGTATTATATTTTTAGACATAACCTTAGCTGCTTTATACTTGACAACTGATACCCAAATCATTTAAACAAATCGAGTTTTAGAATCAGGATGTTTTGTTTATTGTAGGGAGTATTAGTTATACTTTTTAATTTTTTTAGGTAAATCTTTGTTTGTTAAAATGACAGAAAAAAACCCAAGTTACTATCACCCTTGCTAATTTTTTTCTTTATTACTATACCCTGCAGTTTTATTGTTGCTGTTATTCATAAATATAGTGCAAGGAGGAGCCGTGGCTTAATGGTTAGTGCACTGAATAGTACCCAAGAGTTCAGGGTTCGATTCCCCGAGCTGGCGCGGAGCACGCGGA
>RDPX01000122.1:1137700-1183926 GCA_003991215.1 Morbakka virulenta
AAATATAGAGCTAGGGGTAGCCGTGGCTTAAAGGTTAGGGTGCTTAATAGTAACAAAAAGTTCCGGGTTGGATTCCCCGAGATGTAGAGGAGAATTTGGAACTTGGCGAAAAGAAAAAGCCTTCGGTTGGCGTCAGGAAGGGCATCCGGCCAAGAAATTCCTCACTGCCAAAACAAAGCCCCTGTGAAGGGCACCGTCTGAGCCCCAGTTACTGGGGGAAAATGACGTTAAAACTATAAAAAAAAAAATAAAAAAATTCATAAATATAGTGCACACAGTCAATATATTTGGCAAAGATTTTTATTTTGCCCCATGGAAAAGAATGTTGGAGTTTCAAACTCCAGGTCCACAGACTTACAATCCCACGATCCTTACCCATGGCCATCATTATGACTAACTGAGATAAAGGTTCCTCACATTTATATTTTGTTGTGTCTCAGTCTAAGTATATTATCCATATTATATTATAACTTGATCCATGTGCTTTCAAGCAGTGGTGGTAAATCATACCTAGACACTAACATTGCCGTTTAAGAAAATCTAATATTTTCCACGTAATTTTTAAAGCTGCTAAAATGACTTTTGAAATATTAACTCTGTACAGAACCTCCAGTTCCCACCTTTGAGTTTCCAAGTTGTGATTTTGTTGCTCATAACTTGCACTGAGGTGCACTTGTTGTACCACCCTAATTCCATCGTAGATTTTCATATACATGCCAGTTATTCAAACAATTTAGTGACAAACCGAGTATGCCAAGAAGTATGACTTTGTAGCTATTGCTATTTTTTGTCTTATCAATCTTCAGATGCTATTTATAACATACCTTATCACAGGGTCTTGGTTTGCTGTATGGGGCTGGCCTGGGAGTGAATTCAAGTCAAGCGAAAGTAAGTCAATAGCTTCTACAAGACATTTGATGCTATTTGCTATCTTGTTTTTAGTAATTTTCAGAAATTAAAGTTGTCACCATTTTGCAAATGCAATTAGATGTTCAGTGGTTACCTGTTTTTACCTAGTGAAATCAAATAAAAATGCAAAGTTTGTTGTATGGAGCATTATAATTTTCTTTTCTTGTAAAAGACTTGCAATATACATACCACATATTACGTTTATTTTGACTTGATTTTAATAGACAGGTGTTTAACTATTACTCGTCGTAATGAAAAGATAAAAATTAAGCAGCATTGCACTTGTTATAAAAGCAAAAGAAGGATCAAATACAGCAGGTAAACTTTTGCGATGAAAGGAATGTTAGGTAAAGTAAAAGGTGTGCAGTCGTTGTTTTTGGTTTTGTGGATAGATTTTTGAATATGATTTTTAAATTTTGTTGGGTTGGTTGTCAGATTAGTTTTTAATGCAGATCTTAGCTGTCTCTCATTTTGTTTATGTTGTGCACTACATATAGTAATTTAGGCACTGATGTACTACACAATGGATATGAGTACGGAAGGGTTCCCAGCCTCTTTTGAATTTGGAGGGATTTGAAACAATTTTTGTCCTCATTGCCAAAAATTTTGGCATATAATGATGGATAAGGCTTGACACCCAGTGATAAATTGTATATATTCTCATCACATTTGCATTCACTTAGTGATAATAATTTAACTGATCTCCTTTTATTTTTGAAAGGCAATGGTTTATACTACATTTGCGGCACTTGGTGGAGATAGCCAGGGACAGATGATGCTGGTAAGATTGATTCTTTGATCCTACTTTATATATGGTTTTTTTTCTCTCCTCTCTCAGGAGAAAAATATAAAGTATATCATCTGTCAAAGCAAAAAAACAATTTTATACTAATAAGATAGATTAATAATAAATCTCAGTCCTTAGTTTGGCCTATTGATGTGAAACTAATTGACTAGTGAACCTTGTCATTGATTTTGGAGTGCCAGGACAATTAATATAGCAGACCCCGAAGTAAATTTGTGAAGTAGAGAGTACTTATAGGATGATGGAGCCCAACAGAAAATTAATTGCACCCATCACATCTTCCAACAATGGTTGGAACTAGAAAGGTTTTTGGAAATTCACTGCTCAAGCTCCTGCAGGTAGCGGGTCCCTGGGATATTCCAAATCCAACCAGATATTTTCTTACTGTATGATCACCTGTGTCCAGATCTCTGTCAGTGGTCTCATTCTTGGTATCTTTAGAACATCTCCGCGTTTTTCTTGGCCTTCAATCATATGTCATGCACTTAACAGATAGCACCCTTTTTGTCTGTACGACAGACAAGTCCAAACCACTTCTGTCTCCTTTTCTTCACAATGTCAAGTATGGGAAATAACTTTGTATTCTTACTTATTTCTTCGTTCTACTGTAATATCTTAAGGCAGATTCCAAGGTAATATTTGTTATTTTTTGGGCTTTTTTACATCTCACCATCCTCTTCTGACACTAGTTGATCCTTTTTGACAAGTGCTCTGGTAAAGACAAAGTCTCATTCCTATACACTTATTAAATTGTAGATTAGCAGTCAGAGCTTTTCCGGAACCTTTTATCACAAAACACTGCAGTTGACTCCCGCCATTCACTTGAAGCTTTTCCTATTTTCAACTTAGGCTCATTACTAAAGCTTCCATTTCGGTAGATGGTTGTCCAAAGGCATTTGAGGAAAAGGTATTAAGAAAATTTTACAATTTTTCTGCTGCCATACAATCCTTACTTGATGTTCTCCATATTCCCAAGTGGTTTTAGGTGCTGTGGATTTTTTTTCTGGTGAGTTTCAGACCATGCCTCACAAATTTTTAGGTGCAGTTGTCCATTCTCTCATTAAGGTCTTTTACTTTTTCTCCCGAAAGCTCCGAATTATGAATATCAAACATCGTTCATAGCGTTTCTTCTCAGAAATCATCACTTATATAATATTGAAATCATATTTGTAAATAACGCCATTTAACATTTATTAAATGCAGTGTTTGCACAGAATGGGTGCCGATGCTATCAAAGATATGATTCTTTCTTCGCAGTATCGGCTGCTACATTTTCCGACATGTTACTGCGTTAGTTTATCGAAACAAAAGTTGTTTGCTCCGAAAAACGCTAGTTCTTCTGGTTTCTCAGTTATTGCAAAAAGTAGAGGCAGTCTATTGGATCCAAATATGCCACTAATCGCCCTCAGCATGTACTTCAAATCTGGAGTATTTGTTTCCTTCCACGATCGATCGATATATATATATCTCTCTCTCTCCCTCTCTTTCTTTCTTTCTTTCTCTCTCTTTCTCTCTCGCTCTCTTTCTCTCTCTGCCTCTCTGGCTCACCCCTCGCTCCCTCTCTCCACCTCTCTCACTCCCCCCTCTCCCCTCTCATGGTCTCACCCCTCTTCGTCCCACCTCTCTTCGTCCCACTCTGTCTCTCTTTGTGTCACTATGTTTTCTCCTTTTCTCGGACCTTTTCTCTCCTTCCTCCTCTCCTTCTTCCTCCCTTTACTCTCTGCAATGTGTCAGTTGTTTTTTGTCATTTTTGTGATGTTTGTTGTTTATTCCTTACTTAAATTTTAAAAATTATTCCACCTTTTTTAAGCCAAATGAGTTGAAACAGTAAGTGCTCCAGAACTATTTATTTTTTACATCAAGATGTTTACTTACGCACAAAAATATTGTAACTAACCTCTTAAATTCAGAACGTTATCTTTTCCTAGGGTTACCGTTATTGGGCCGGGATTAGTGTTGTTCAAAACTGTGAATCTGCCCTCACTTATTACCGCAAAGTAGCCAAAAGAGGTAAGAGTTTTAATTATTTACCTATTAGTGGATGATCCGTGCACTGTTGCCCTGTTCATTCCCATTATTAGTCCATCAGTACAGCTTGGTGTGTTTTTCAGATTACCTGTACAAAGTTTGTCAACCCATATTTACTGAAGACAACTCATTGTTCTTCACAATACTGTATTCAGGTTACGGCTCCAGGTTCGAATGAAAGCTGTTGAAGGTATTTGTTCACAGTAATGTTAATACTTTAACCCGTCCATCTTCTTTCCAAGAAGAGAAAGTAATGAGAGGTTCATACTGCCATTTACTGCTATTGGGCGATAGTGAAATAATGCTTTACGGAAACGCCATCGTTAAAGACATCTGGAAATAATTTTGTTTACAGTTTGCTTTTAGTCCTATTTTGATACGAAAATGCCATGAGTTGTAGTTCATTTATCAGACAGAATTAGCATACTCAGCAGCAAAAAGTATCACTGCAACCCCAGGTTTGCTCAGGGCTGTGAAAGTTGCAGCCAATTGGAAACCGGAAGTTTCTTTATGAGGTTGACTTCCTAATAAAACAAACCAACGTTCTTTGTTGGAAACAGAAGAGTTGTAGGGGGTTAGCAGAGTCTTTTAGGATGCGACCCTCCGTTTATTTTAACCACAATAAAGTAGTCACTGCTTGTAACCTCTTTAAATTTCGTTTTTCACAAGAAATAATATCTTTAATAGCCAGTGGACTTTTTTTAAATAGTTAGAACCATGCAAGATATAACGGCTTGTAGGTGTAAGGAACTGTAAAGAAATGACAGGAAAGAAGAAGAAGAAAAAAAACAGAAAAAAAGAACAAAGTTAAGCTAAGAGATAAGAGTTCTACTTAAATTTAAAGCATTCAAATCATAAGAAAGTACTCAGATCCCATAGAATCTTGCAGTCCGAGGAAAAGTACTACAATTATAAAAAAATTTATTACAACAAGGGACAACAACTACATGAGGATGAAAACACCGAGAGAAACGAGTAAAACGGGATGCAACAAACTGAGCTGGTGCCAGCGAGGAAAGCTCCTTACAACACTTCCTGTGATAATACCTATAGAAAAGATTATGACAAGCCACATTCCAATAAGTATCACAGAGCCTCTCCAGCCTTTTTGCAATTTAGGAATCTTTCAGGTATAAGGTTGGCTAATGATAATGAAGAGAAGAGAAGATCGCTGCTTTTATTAGTGGAGTGGTTTTTATTTTTATTTATAAAACGAAAAACTGAGGACGCATTTTTGCAGCTACAAGATTGTTTTATTTTACATTATTTAACCTTATGATTCATTATTAATTTTTTGCTTTCAATCATGTAAGGAAATTAGGTTATTAGGCAATTTTGATATTTTTTGTAGTTGCACGTGAAGCATCACCCATTGGGGGCTCGGCTGTTCAAAGAATCCGTTTGTATGATGAAATAGAACAGGTGAGTGAGAATTTGATTCCATTCAGAAAGACTATTGCACTTTGTGTTCAAGTTTTTTTTTGTTCACGTTGTAGAATCAGTAATGCTAGTAATTTTTATTTAGTTAATACCGCATGAGCTATTTTTTGTGATTAGTAAAAACAGTCCTTAAGAAAATAAGTAGGGCTTTTTGTTTCTATATTTAGCTGATAGGGCTTGGGTAGAAATACTAAGCATTTTATCTGACGTAGATGAATTGTTTCGACCGTATGTGAAGAGCACTACTCTTACTGCGATTATTAAAGTTATTATGACACGCTCAAGCTGGATGTTGATACATGTTGTTGTCACTGTTACAACACAAGCAACATGACTGCGAAGAGGTTGGAAATTATGCACAAAAATTGATAGTTAGCACCCAACAGGACATTACAAGCACTGTGACTGTATTCACTGTAATTGTTAGTGAAAGCTTGTACAAAAGAAAGAAAATTGTTAAGAGGACTGTGGTAATTGCAGAAGAAGTAATCTTGCTAATTAAGTTCTCACTGTAACGAGAAAATCATTTATGACAATACTTTTGGTGTTAATCATAAGAAAGGAAAGTCATACGGCTTTGTTAATAAACCCACACTGCCTAGAAAACAAAAACACCACAAAACTCTATGCTACAGCATGTCAAAAGATACACTCATTCGAAATCAGCTTTGTACATTCGTGACTATTACTTGAGATGAGTTTTTTAACTTTAGACAACATGGTTTCGACCTCCGCTTAAAGGGGCAACCAATCTTGTTTTGAACTATAGGAGGTGCTAGGTCCGTAGTTATGTCATTTTTTGAAAGTCATGCAGCAGTCGAAAGTGGTTACTTTAAAGAAATATATAAAGACTATTTGGAGATTTCTCTGCTCTTAATGAAGGGAATTTCCTAAATCTAAAATTTAAAGATAAACTGCTGGGATTTTATGATGGTCTTCACCATTTGAAATTACAACTGTCAACCGGTACTTTTCTGGTACGGCACACTATGCGGGCTTTTGAATTATGCATGACTAAATTGTAATTCATCGCACGTGATGTTTATATGTTCCTAATTTTGACTTTTTTTTATTAGGGAACCTCGAGCGGAACCTTAGATGATGACCTGCTACAGTATTACCAATTTTTGGCCGACAAAGGAGATGTGCAAGCACAAGTAAGGGTACCTTTGAATCCCATAACTAAGACATTTCTTTAGTGTCATTATGAAAATTTCGAAATTATTTTGAAGAGAATTTGAAAAATGTAGCAATATAACCTGATGGGGAAGTTGGAAAATAATCTGATCAAGAATGTACCCCTGATAGCTTAGCTGGTAGGAAAGGACACCATGAAAGCAATAAACGCAGTTTTGAATTTTATTTGAATAAAGTTATATTTTTAACTCTTCTTTGTTTTCATAGTTCATCAAAGGGCCAGTATTGTCTGCAAGAGTGACAGAGCAAACTGTAATTTGGAGGGCTAATATCAGTTGACCGCTCGAGGTTGCAGGATTATTCCCACGGCAAATTATACAATTTTCGCATCTTGAAAACGTCAGAAAACGTATTTCTTACATCAGATTTCGTTTGATATTGCTGCAATACCAAAATGTTTGTCCTGTTGTTTGTGGCTTGGAAACAAAATTGCTCTGGTCAAAATATTTGGAAATAAATAAATAATGCAATTACAGATTTTGCCCCAAATGGGAGTACCGTACTATGGTTTCTGTACTTGCTGAGCACAAATATAGTACATAATAACATAGCCGAGTATTTGAAAAAAAAATTAAGGCAAGTTTTTTTATACTGCAAATTTTTGTGGGAAGATGTTCAATTCGGAAGTTGGGGTTTCAGAATGCTGAACTACATCCTATAATTGCTCACAGATGGATTCAAGAGAGTAAAGTTACCCCTTCCCTAACCTAGACGACCAGAGAAAACATGGTTCATTACGTCAGAAAAAGATCTTACTAGAAGAATACGATATCACTAACCCTTTACTATTGCTACTGTTAAATTGAAATGAAATTTTTTTTCTCGAAGTTCTTAGTAACTGGCTTTAGTGACATAAATATGACTGCCAGAAGTGATTCTAATCGATGCACAAAAGATTTGATTTCCCCATTTGCAGTAGAAACGTAGTCCTTTACTTTTCACATGGTTTGAAGAGATGGTATTATTTTTTAAATATCCTAGATTAAGTTTTTTTGGTAATAGTTAAGAAGCATACCAAGAATGCCACAAGTTGGATGAAATTGTAACGGTATGACAGAGGGGTAAAAAGGAGCAGAAAAACGAGAAAAAAGAAGGTTGAGCCAAGAGATTATACTAAGACTTAAATACATTCAAGCCATAAGATGATGAAGAGCAATCAGATCTCAAAGATTTTCACAATCTTACAGTTCGAGTAAAAACACTACAATCGTAGAAAGACTTCATACAGCGAGGGACAGCAACTTCATGGGGATGAAGACCTTAAGAAAGAGCTGAAACATATTGAGTTGGTACCAATGAGAAAAGGTCCTCAGAACACTTCCCATGATACCTGAACAAAAAACTAAAACAAGGCACATTACCTTGATGAGACATACTGAAGAATAGTAGGAAGATTTGGGCCTGTCAAGCTACAAGCACGTCTCTGAACTCGATCAAGAGCTTCAAGAGAAGATGACAGAGCACTGTCCGGATTTGGCAACAGTATTTCATGGAAGGGCAGATAGTAGATTTATGGAGATAAAAGATGGCCAAAGATTTCAGGTAAGCACTAGCTCGACAGAAAGAACTAACCTTGAAAAAGATCTGAAGAAAATGACTGAAAAGCATTCTCATTGATGAATATTTCTTAAAGGGAGAGGCAGCCTCACTAGGATTAACCTCAGAATGATAATACATGAAAATTGGAGAGAGATAAGGGCTTAGCTTTTTATTGAATAAAAATATCACGTGGTTTTTCCGCATTAAAAGTAACTAGCTGTTCGTTTACCCATTCTCTGGCACCCCGAAGCTCTGATTCTATCGACCAGAGAGAAAGGATTGAAGGATTCCAAACAGATTTCCACAAATACCATAACCGAAAAGCTTTTGAAGCAAGCCAATGTGCAACACCTTGTCAAATGCCTTTGAAATGTGAAGCGCAATAGTTCGCCCTTCACCAGGCTTGTCCTTAAACCTATAGATACGTTATGTGATTAGATTCAAAAGGTCAACAGTTGAGCGTGATCCACTAAACTCGTACGCAACATTAACAGAGAGACCTAGGTACTGCAAGAAATCTACAAGCGCATTGTTGGTAAGTCGTTCACGTCCTTGCTAATGACAGAAAGAAGGCTTCTTGGCCATTATTTGCGATGATCAGATGGATCAGCCAAATCCTTGAAGACAGAAACAACATTAAAAACTTTTCAGGAAGGCGGAAAACAAGGCTGATAAGCAAAGATTAAAAATATATGCAGCAAGGAAGATAGCTCAGAACCATACTTGAAAATTGATTGATTCAAGCCCATGGATAATCTTTGCAACCAACTTTGACTTTCCTTTCTGTAAAGGACAGAGAAAATTGAACACCATGAGTAAGTTGAGGAATAAGCGACTTGCTGGAATTAAAAACACTATTATAAATCTTCCAGAACTGTCGACTTCCAAGTCTTTGATTAGAAATAGATTCGCGAACTCCCTCAAAATAGCGAGATTTAGCATGAGAAATAAACCTTTTACAAGCATTGTTCAGAATTTAATCTGCTAGAACTCCACTCCGCGGCACCAAGTGTAGACTATTAAACCTGAGCATTGCGACAAGTTTAAAGTTATTTCTTTTTACACATTCTATATATGTATTATCTACAGTTAACCATGTATCTCTTTTATGGCATTTTGCAGGTCGGTCTCGGTCAACTTTACTACCAAGGAGGCAGAGGTGTGGAAATTGATCATCAAGTAAGGAACAGTGATTAGTGTTTCGGAGAGCATTACGTTTGGTTTTGGTTTTTTTGGGGGGAAGATCCTAGGTTGTTGTTTTAGAGAGAATTGCTCGTGCCCTTTTTCCATTTCTTTGGCCACTGGTGTACCCTTTCAGGGGACACTACTTGATGCTGTATGAAATATTGTAGATCTGCCCACGGTATTTTATACGGCAAACAGTGGATCTTTTTTTAGTGTTCTGTTTCCCTCCCCGACGAACCGAAAACAAAACTTCATTGTTTCTCTGCAGCCATCCTAACCAGCACCTGACGGTTCCCTTAAAAAAGCAAGGCTTTTTATCATTATGTTATTAATGTGGTCAAACGTAAACCCGTATCTGACGACATCTATCAAAACATTAAATATGGAAAGGGGCATAATACTTACAAAATTTTACAGATTTTTCTATTTCGCCAGCTACTTAGGAATTAAGTAAAGAGAATGAAATCATTTGGCGGGAATATCATATACATCCAATTCTTGGTTATCATGTCGTCTTACTGTACGTCTTACATACGTCTTACTGCATAGCTATTTGTCACAATAATTTTTGTGATGACCCTCTTAATCAGATTGTTAGATACGTTCTCCACCACGTAGCACATGGCTATAATCCACATACAATATAATTGTTTAATTATTTCTTTATGTATTTGTTCTTCCCAAAGTACCCGAGGACATCGAGAATTGGTGTGATTCTCTACAGTCCACTAATACTGTAACCCTTCAGGTTGACAAAAGTTAATTCTTTCAAGGCTACCAGAATTAAACAATGAGGCCAGTTGTTCCGAATTTTTAATCGCCCATTCAGATATCGTTCACGTGTTCACATGTGATGGGACAGGAAAGAAGGATTAGAGACATTCGGTAAAAATTAAGAATGTACGACACTGAGTGTTTGCTTCGGACAGAATAATGCTTCTTTATAGACGAGGGCAAGAGCCTGGTAAGCAAACTGTAGTTCGGTAAGACATGATTTTGGCAAAAAGCATAAGAATTATTGTTTGGGTTGCCTTGTTCTAGAAGTCATGACATAGGCAGATAAACACCGAAATTTGCTCATTGGATTTTTATTTTCAGCCGACAAAGATTATACCGTTTCTACTTTAATTGCATTTTATTTACCATGACCCTTTGGTATGATTTGTGCATGGGGTTTTTTTCAGAAAGCATTTGTCTACTTTCAACAAGCAGCAACAGCGGGAAATGCTAATGCTTTAGCATACCTCGGAAAGGTAAAGCTTCTTTCTATAACTTTTGTATATGATCTGGTCGAACTCAGGCATGTAATACCTTTTAGAAATAAAGCAATTTCTTTAGGCTGGTAGGAGATGTTTCGGTACCCTTTTGTCATTACAAGTGAAATTATGACCAATTGAACTTTTGTACTTGGATTAAATATAACTTATTGTGATATGTGTTACCGAAACATACCTTACACACCTCGAAATGTTGATTTAATTTTGAAGTCCTGTGTAGTGTTTGAATAAACAATTGATGTTAAAGAATTTTTAGTTTTTTGTAAGAGTTTAATTGACCGTTTACACATTTCCCAAGCCAAGAAAGTTGGTAACCTAGGAACTAAATAAGAAATAAGCAAATTATTCAGCAAATACTATGGTGTTGACTTTTGCTATGAATAACGTAACCTAGTTCTAAAAAGCTTAATTTTACCTTATAAAACCTCCTGATAAGCAGCATGTGCGAACCATAAAAATCAACAATATTTAATTGCTACCAGTAGTGGCCAGTAGCTTCCTCGCTTTTCCTTCTTCATTGTCATCTCTCTGTCTCTGTCTCTCTGTCTCTCTGTCTCTGTCTTTGTCTCTCTCTCGATCTCTCTCTCGATCTCTCTCTCTCTCTCTCTCTCTCTCTCTCTCTCTCTCTCTCTCTCTCTCTCTCTCTCCCTCTCCTTTTTCCATTTCTTAACAGACCTTTCTCNCTCTCTCTCTCTCTCTCTCTCTCTCTCTCTCTCTCTCTCTCTCTCTCTCTCTCTCTCACTCTCTTGCTCGCTCGTTCTCTTTTTTTCACTCTCGTCATCTATCAATGTTTCTATCTAATTATCTGGCAGTGGATAGTTGGAAGGTTCGGGCAATTTGTCACCAGATTAAGTAAAGCGAGAAGTGGCTACTTAGGTTTAAATATCGATTAAAAGACAGAGATGACAAAGATAGGCAAGATAAATACAATGAAAGTAGGAGTTGTTGCTCGTTTAACCGTTCAGTTTTAAAAGACACCAGTGTGAAATCCAGTGTGGATCTGGAAATTTTTTACGAAAAAAAATTAGTAGTTCTAGTATAGTAGTAGTAGTAGTAATAGCAATAGTGATAGTAAAGATTAATGATAATATTAAAAATAATGATAATATTAATGATAATAATAATAATAACCGGAAACACTGGAAGAAAGGCAAATACATGAGCAATACACTAAGAATATAAAATGAGTTGATATACGTAGAACGGCAAGAACCAGCAGATAAGTGTAGTACCACAATTAAATGTTTACTTTTTTTGACTATATCTTTTGCATTTATTTAGCTTTAACAACGGAATCTTAATACCATCGTAAACTGAAAGGGTTTTATGTTATTCAGATAAGAGTGTTTACTTGTCATTAATGCTTAATAAAAATTACCACTTATTGTGTAGAATAAACATGCTTTAATGACCTTAAGTTGTTTTGTAGAACCATTTTTCACTCATCATTGCCATAGTCATCCTGAACACCACTTTATGGTCATCTTGATACAGCTCTTGATATTGATCTAGCAACCTGAAACGTAATAACAATTATTGTCTTTTTGGGCACAAGACTGACCCCCAGAAAGTTGTTTGTAACTACCTATCACATTTTTTTATCCCAGTGATATTATGATATTTTTCCTCTCTGTATTCTTGTCCATACATTTACGTTTTTTCGATCACTGTACTCTTTACCATACCCAATAAGCACAAAAATATAGTTTCATCACCTTCAAACAGTAAAGGATTTCCAGGTCATATTTTAATGCTAGAATGTGAAAAAGTTGGTACTCCTGCCAATTTTCTGTATACCTGCATCACCTTTAAACTCTTTAATCTGAGTGTCATTTTTTGGCCAGGTTTAATATGAAAACGGTGGTGAAGTGTTAACTGTAACTATAAACACTGAAAAGGTCGATATCTGACCATATAGAGGAGTGGGGGTTGTAAAATAATACTTTAATTATATTTGCCATTGGGTCCTTTTCGTTTATATGTATATTTGTTTATGTTGTAGCTATACTATGATGGAAGCGCAGCTATACCACAAGACCCCGAAACTTCAATGAAATACTTTAAAAAGGCGGCAGATCAGGTATGCAATTTAGAACATTCACAGTCAATTTTTATCGGTATTGATTGTGCCCACTAAATATGCTCTTCAACTTAAATGTTTTCTTTTGTTTATACTGTATATACAGGTTTTACTTGAAATTCTTTCTGTCATGTAGGCATTCAGACAGATATATGTAGTATACAGAATTCCACCTACGCATATGCTCATGAAGTCTTCTAGAGCTCTGGAGACTGAAACATTGGACAATCATTCACCCCAATTTGGGCTCCTAAGCAGTATGCACGTTTATCTTAATCTGTCAGACCCTGTCAGTCACTAGTTTACTTCTTTAAGTACATTCAGGATATTTTGACTGAGGAGTAAAGCAATGCAAAGCACCTGAGGGTCAAAAGCGCTGTAAAATGTCTTGAAGGCACTTGTGATTACGACAGTACTGGTGACAATACTTGTGTGATTAAGACAATACTGGGGGTTCCAGGTTTTTATTTGCGATGATCAGATGGATCAACCAAATCCTTTGAACAACTTTGAAAACCTTTCAGAAAGGCGGAAAATAAGGCTTATTGGCAAAGATTTAAGAGTATTTACAGCAAGGAAGATAGCTCAGAAGTACACTCTTTCAAAACAACGAGCGGGTCAAATCAGTACTATGAGCTTTAGATTGATTCAAGGCCGTGGATAATCTTTGCAACCAACCTTTGGCCTCGTGATGACGGTCTAATCAGTCCACACTCCACAGTCTAATCAGTTTGCGGAACCCTGGCAAAGGAATTCCCTCAGTGAGTTGAGGAACAAGCGACTTGCTAGAAATCAAAACACTATTGTAGATTATCCAGTAATGTCGACTTCCAAGTCTTGGAGTAGAAATAGACATGCGAACTCCCTTGCGAGATTTGGCGTGAAAAATCACCCTTTTACAACCATTGCTGCCGGCACTGAAAGAAATTTGGGATTCATCATTACCGTCACGTTGAAACTGAAGATAGAAATGATTGCCTTGCGCAGTGGCAGGACAACAATGAGAATTGTACCATGGCGGACAATGAGGTTTTACTTTGTAACTACGGCTAGGTACATATGATTTAATGCCAACTTGTACCCATTCTGTTAAATTTGGTTGCAGCATCAGATCCTTGTTTGCTCAAGATAGAATTCCGTGGAATATCACCAGGACATCGACGAAATCCTTCCCAGTCACCCAGGTCAAATTTTTAATTCTTACAAATAAATGGCTTGTCGACAAGATGTAAAACAGTTACCTTAACCCCAGTAGTAAAAACAATAAGAAAGGTGGACGATGCTCAGGGTCAGAAGTCAAAAGGAGTTCCAAAAGAGAAGGTTCTTCGGAGTCTGAATCAGGAAGTCTTGTTGGAAAATCAACAAGTTATACAAGATAATGGGCAACAATGAAGTTCTAAATAACTTCGTCAAGTCTGTTGGTCCAGTTAGAATGACTTAACCAGGATATGTGATGAGCATTAAAGTCACCAAAGACAAAGATGGAAGCAGTGTTATTCTTGTCTAAGGCCTTTTAAATGGAGTCTGATACTGTTTCAATAACATTTCAATAATGTATGAATTGGAAGTTGCGGCAATTTAATACTGAAGTTTTAAAAAAGCAGTTTTTGATATGTTTTGCAGCGCAAATTATTATTTTGTTTAGTTTTGTTTTTTAACCTTTGTATTTTTAAATCCATTTTGTTTCCATCTCGTTTTCTTAAGTTTTCTGACATATCACAGACCCTCCAGTTCTTTAGCATCTTTTAACCACTTTTCGTTCCTGTATATTTGCTAATACATTTTGTATACTATTTCCCTGGCCTTATATCTCGTATTTATACACTTTTTCACCCCACATGTTTACTTAATTAAGAAGAAGTAGGTCACACCGTCGTCTTTTACTGTTTCAAGGGTGGACATTAAAGCAATGAGATTTTCTGTTTTACTCTTCCACAATTCTAGGGAAACCCTATTGGCCAAAATGGCTTAGGTATGGTGTATCTTAATGGAATAGGAGTAACCAAGGTAATACAAACTATGCTACTAATAATTTTAATATCTGTATTTACAGTGCAGACGTATATTTTGTAAAACCCATTTTTAACTTTGACAACCAAAGCTTCAGAGGTTTTTTTCTCATTTCCTAGGTATATAGTTGGTAAAACAAAATGTTTACAGTAGAAATATAAATAAAACAGGTTAGCTTTTCGAATAGCACGAGAAAAAATTGATTCTTCTTGCAAAAGTAGCACTTTTATACTCAATAGTTTTCAACCATATCATTTTTAATTTGTGTAGTATACCAGCAAAATTTGTAATTATTTCATTGTCCGAAGTATATTTAAAGCAAACTTACAGAATTTATTCCTAAACCGTGGAAGTAAAAAACATGTACAACAAGAAATAGAGCTTTTTAAATAAGTGGTTGGGGCCGTTATGCTCTATGAATCAGGGGTAGGGGAGATAGAAAGAGGGAGGAAAATCACAAGGTGGGGGTAAAATGAAAAATATATTTTATGTTAGTATTACTGCTGAAGTATATTACAGAAATACAAAGTAATAGCTAAGGTGATGAAGTGGTCCGTACCAGGAGTGCCTTGTGAAAGGAGGGGCTAAGGAAAGCAACTGCTTTAGTTTGGACATATTTTAAGGTATGTGAAACAGCATCAGCCGAAAGAGAGCAGTTGAAGTAGACGAAGTAATGTTATAATGCCAAGTAGCTTTCTTTGCTCTTTGACGTAATGTCGTCTAAGTTTCACGAAATAGAATCTTACGTAGGCGTTTAGTGATTGCATGTAAATAACTATGACATGCTAAGCCACATATTGTACCATATTTCCCAATTTGTTGCTTTTGTTGTGTTTTCCATTATAATTATATTATTATATAACCAATTATGGAGACTTTCTCAATCTTAACTGTGTTAAACGTCTGTTGTAAATTTAGATAAAAGGCAAAGGGCAGACATTACCCAGTGTTGTTTAAGTAAATTCTAGTGCCAATTAACATATTTATATCTGCAGTAGTTCTGTATACATTCTATCTTTGGGTTATATTTTAGGACCTTGATAAAGCATTAAAATATTTCCGTCTGGGTGCAGAGCAAGGATGGCCGGAGGCACAACTTCAACTTGGAAATATGTATTTATGTACGTATTTTAGCTGTGCTTGAGTTCTTAAATAGTGTACACGAAATCAAACGTTTGTGTTTGTATCTGATTCCGTGGATTCATTGGGTCTGCTTTGTAAAGGGTGCTTTTGCCTGGCTGCTTATTCTTAGTATGCCATATTTTCATTTAATGAATGTATACAGTAAGCCGAAACTTATTTTATTTCTACCGAATTAGGGGAAGGATGAAACAAATAATTTTTTAATAGTTATTATTTTGAAAAATGTAATTACGTATAACTTTTCATCCAAGTCTAATTTTTAAAGATTGTAGGATTTTTTTCATTTCCTGAACGGTAGACTCCTATACAGGAAGGGTTTTACCACTATTTATTCTTTAAAATATTTTGTTAATCGTGATTTTATTAGTGTACCGTGGATTTTTTCACATTTCAGAATAATATGTAACACCATCATTTTCATTTCAGCGGGAAAAGGGGTGCAAAGGGATTTCAAACAAGCCGTGAAATACTTCACTCTAGCTTCACAATCTGGTAAGTAATGAGTAGAAATAGACAGAAACATGTATCTGTTGATTATTGTTGCTGTATGATGTAACCAAGTGTTGTTTTGTAGCCTACCAGAATGATAGTTTGTGGTGTGTCCAATTTGATTTAATCTCGTGAGAGAAGTGTGTTAAAGCCTGTACCAAAAACATCCAGACATAAAAATCTCTGCTTTGTTAATATCTTAAAGAAGCATTGTGTTTAAGCACATTGTCCTGAGATAGATTTGCTAAGTGATACCATAATATCCCCTAAAATTGGCTGCTTTTATTTGTAATTACAGACAATTTAAGATAAAAAAAATTTTATAGGTAAGAACATTTTCGCTTTTGCCATATTTGTCTACGTTAATTATGCTCCAGGCTTCTCCACGGGTTTTTTCAGTTCATTTACCAAAACAATCATTTTATTTACATCCCTGGCTGAAATCATTTGTCTCGATTTTGTAGAAAAATTCTTCCTCCGTTTTTCGATCGTTTACCGAAGTTGGGATGGAGTGGAGTGTTGACCTCTCCTTTTACTAGACCATATATGTTCATGGGGTCGTTTATTTTATATGACCGTCTCTTTTTTAATCAAGACTTGTAACGACCTTCTTAACTGAGCTTCTACTTTCCTCTGCAATCCATGCTCATGCTGTCCGATTTTTCGCATTTTTCAGATTTTCTACAAAAATTCATGCGAATAATTTGGATTTTGTCCCCAATGTAAAAATTACTTGTTATTTGAAGTCAAATGACTTATGAAATTTATTGTTGATGTTAACCAAAGTTGGTACTAGAATGCCAGGATTGTAAAACATAGTGACATACTTTTTAAGTTTACCTTGAGATCTGACTTGTTCAGGAATTAATAGAAAATAATATGAAATCGTAATAAATCCTGGTGGGATGGTTGCTAATTTGTTTGTATAGATTGATTTGGTATCTGATGGCCTTTTTTTTATTTCATTAGGACATGTCCTTGCTTTGTATAACCTTGCTTCGATGCATTCATCAGGAAGTGGTGTAATGAGATCCTGTCATACGGCAATGGAAGTGAGTGTTAAAAGTGAACTGTTTCAACGTCTTTCTGCCAATGTCGTAAGCTAGCCCATTGGTTCTTTTTGTGCTGGTTCTCATTCAGATTAAAGGAATTAATTTTAAATGACAGGAGTTTTTGATATTAGGACCAGTGGCCTGACAAACTGTTTTTGGTACTCATGTCACACATATCAGTTTCGGTTGTTGTTTTCTTCGTTCTGGTTTTATTTTCCATTTATAATTTTGTATTTGGTTTGGACTGATTAGTGTGATTTGGGTTTGACTACCTTTTGTAGCATGCAGTCTTAAGCTTAGTAAGTGGCTGTCAGATAGTTTTCTAATTGGAGCTAACAGCTATTTTGCCCTGTTAGGACTATGATCATGCAAGAGTATTTGCAAGTAATTATAAATATGCCGAAATTCACTGTTTATTAATACACGAAGTGATTTGATACGAACTGTTTTGGTAGTCGACAAATCATTCATTTAGACAGTGGTGGTCAACTGGCTGATTATAAGCTTATGAGACTTATTGCTGGTTACAGGCGCAGGCACGCTTTTGGACGTTAGTCAATTACTTTATTAGTTCGTTACGTAGTTAATTAGTTATTTAATTAGTTAATTAGTTAGTTAGTTAGTTGGTTAGTTAGTTAATTAGTTAGTTAGTTAGTTAGTTAGTTAATTGTAGGGTATAAGTGGCAGTTGTCATCTCACCATGTAAAAATTTACCGGTTCGAGCACACACATGAACCTTTACGCCAACTTGCTACTGTTTTTTTATAGCAGCTAACTATTAAATTTACATATTTTAGGAGGAAAGGTTGGGAGGGGGGAGGGGGAAAACAAGCAGAGAAATATAAATTTTAATTTAAAAGTAGTAAAAGTGTTTATGTAATAACAAGGGTATTGCAATACTTTAAGCCCAAGTGCCTTCCTGGCTCGCCCCCCAAAAGGCTATACTAAGTTGTAGTGAGTTATCAATGGCAACATAACTTGCAACGACTAAACTTTTTGATATGAGCCTGTTTCTCCAATTGATATTATCTTTTCTTTCTAATGATTTACTTATGTTCCTTCATGTTTTTGTTTCTCCCACTTTTGCTTAGTTATTTAAAACAGTAGCAGAGCGAGGTCGTTGGTCAATGGCATTTATGGATGCTTATCAGGCCTACAAAAACGGAGATATAGATACAGCTTTGATAAAATATTACGTGCTAGCAGAGCTTGGGTACGAAGCGGCTCAAAGCAACGTTGCATACATCCTTGAAACTGGTATGATTGGCTACTTTTACCTTCCTTGCCTTTAAACGTTAATGATACCTTCTCTCACTTGATTTAGATCCATAAATGAAATGGTTAGAATAGTATTGAAGCAGTGTATTTTGAGTTATCGAGAAAAACAAGTGGAAAGTTGAAGTTTGGGCTGCACAAATTTTCTATTTATGAGCGCAGCGCTGATAGCTCAAAGGATGAGAACCTTAAGTATCGGTTTGAATCCAGTTAGGTTTAAACTACATTTTCCATTTTTCTCGTAGCAAAGTAGCATTAAATAAAAAGATAAATAAGATACATTTTGTGTCTGTCTGAGAACAATGACAGTTAAGATCTGTTGCAACGTGGCTTGCTATAAGGAATGTGAGATGAAACATGTTTCGTTACTTGTTACTCCACTTTAGTTTATGATGTTAATATGATACAGAGTATTTTATTTAAAACGTTTTTGCGTTGTGGAAACCATAACTCCCTTATCGTCACTTCCAGCTAAACACTAAACGCTTTGAACAAAATTATGCAAATGACGCCTTTTTGTTTCAAATTCTTAGATATCAAGGTTGTAAGAAAACAGATAGATTTTTGGATCTTTGCATTTTTTAAAACGAGTGGGTACAACCTTGTCAATACTTGTGTTAAATGGAGCTGGAAAGGATTTAATTCAAGAGATTAGTGTAGAAGTAAATCCATGTAAATTACAGCTTTCACTTTCATACTTTCAAAGCCAAAGGACTGGATCCTTTGGCTTTGAAAGTATCGTCCTAAGGGTTGATGTTGTGAAAAATCAACATCTGTTATGTTGTCGGAGAGCTCGTCTTGCCTGCTGTCTCGATCGCTTACTGATGCCATTGACATAAGGTAGACATATTTGCTTAACAGGTTCTGTTTCTTCTTCATAATTAGGCCTGCTGGTTTTCCGTAGTGCTCTCTGGACGCCCCCAGCATGGTACCCATTGCATAAGAGAACCTCTTTTAGATGTCTTTCTTCCTTTCTATCTTATGGATTTGAAATGATGCTTGTTGCTCTTCCAAAAAGTGTTGTGACGACACTGTGACGAGTTGAAACTGGATGGTGTGATGCGTTCTTGAGGTACTGGTCGGTGTGGGTAGGTTTCCTGTAGATAGTAACGGATATGGTACAATCTTCTTGCCTCTTCACTAGAACATCAACGAAGGGTAATTGTCTGTCATTTTCTTTCTCCGTGGTAAATAGGATGCTTGGTTGGAGACTGTTGGTATGTTCAAAGAAACCGCTGTGGCTTCAAATGCTTGAATGCAAGCATTTGAAGCCACATTGTTGTCAACATTAGACCAGGGGCTAACTGTCTGGGAAAGATACGTCGACGTTTTCGCAATCATCAAAGAGGATCATCTACAAAGTTTCTCTCAATGGAAGATAATATCAGAAACGTCTCCGAAAATATGAGTGCTCAAACATTCCAATAGACATGCATTTTCCAATTTGCTAGGATGATTCGTAGAGTGCTTAGCATTTGAATTTCGGGACATAACTAACATAATTTGTATTGCTTAGACCCGGCCAAAGAAAAATTAACAGATATAAACTGTGAAATTCGGCAGTAGTAGTAATAATGATAATAGTAGTAGTAGTAGTAGTAGTAGTAGTAGTAGTAGTAGTAGTAGTAGTAGTAGTAGTAGTAGTAGTAGTAGTAGTAGTAGTAGTAGTAGTAGTAGTAGTAGTAGTAGTAGTAATAATAATAATAATAATAAAACAAAATTGATAAAACTGTGAAAGTCCTGTATATAGAATGTGTGGAAAAAAGAGATGAGAGTGTGCAGCACTTAATTAGCGAGTGTGAAAAGCTGGCGAAAAAAGATTATGAAAGAGGACACAACGGAGTTGCTAGAAGATTGCACTGGGATTTATGCAGGAAGAACGGTTTAGAACACAAAGAGAAATAGCATGGACATTCCCCGGAAGTAGCGATGGAAAATGATATCGTAAAAATTTTGTGGGGAATCAATACACAATTGGATAATGTATTGGGCCAAAAAGGCCAGACATTGTATTAATTGATAAAAAAGAAAATACTTGCAATTTCATTGATATCGCTGTACCAGCTAACAAAAGAATAGAAGAGAAAGAAACAGAGAAGGTAGAGAAATACCAAGATTTAAAAGAGAAGTAGGAAGACTCTGGGGATTGCGAAATGTGGGAGAGGTACCTGTTGTGACAAAAGCTGTGAAGAGTGTTAGCAAAGGGTTTCAGAAATGGATTCAAAAACTGGAGATTGAGCACAATATTGTGAATGTGAAGAAAACAGGAAGGATAATAAGAGTGCTGGAAGTGTAATAAGTGGAAAAACCTTATTAGCCCTAGGTCATTAGTTATCACTTGCCTAATAAGGATATATGACGGCAATAACATCAGCTGGATAGTAAAACTTTTCAAATAATAATAATAGTAATGCCTAAAAATCCTTCCGTGTGGGAAGCGTGACTTATACCCTCTGACAGTCAAGTCCAGCTCCTGGCGTTCTCGTGGCAGAACTGTTTGGAACTAACAAGAGAAGGGGAAAAGGGCGAGTTTCTGGCGCCATTAAATAACCAGTGCTCCGGGCAGGTTGGGTTCGTTAGCTTTGGCCGGAAACTAGCCTTGGAGAAGGAAAACTTTTTGGATGGAGAAAGTTTATAGATGGATGGCAATACCGGATAAAGTTTTAGAACTCTTGAAAGTAATGATGAAAAGATGATGCACGCGATCAGAAATTAATGACAGTGGAAAGATAAAAGTAAGCAGATGAATAAATATCAAGAAGGAGTTTCTCCAAGCAGACAGTCAATCACCGGTATGGTTTTGTCTGAGAGATGGATATTGGATGGGAGTACCAGGAGAAAGAACCATTAGGAGGACTCACAGCCTATTCATTGATGACGTTGTAAAGTTTGTGGCAAATGGGATAAATAGGATGAAACTATTTCTCATATCGTCTCAGCGTGCAATGTTCTTTCCTAAAATCATTATAAAACATAAAAACATGATGTCATTGCTAAGGTACTGCAGTGGCAGCTATGCAAAATTAATAATTTACCCTACAGTGAACTGTGATATGAGCATAGACCAGAAGCAGTAGTTGAAAACGACGATGTTAAATTGCTATGGGACTTCACAAGGCAGACTGATATAAAGTTAGAACACAATAGACCTGATAAGGGTAAATCTTGTTTAATTATTGAGTTCACGTACCCCTTTGACACGACAATTGAAGAAAAAGGAGGACACAGGATGAAAAGGTACAATGATTTGCAGTTCGAGATCAGTAGGATCTGGAAATGCAGTAAGATTAAAACCATCCTGATAGTAATTTAAGCACTCGGAACTATAAATAAGAATTTCATGGACTATCTTAACACCATCAGTCCTAATGTTCACTTTGGTACTCCACAAAGAGCATGCTTTTTGGCAACAGCGACGATTCTTCGTTATGTACTTGATGTTTAGTCAATTTTGCGGTCCTCTTACATCTAAGAGTTGTTATATTCAGAAGATACAATAATAATAATAATAATGATAATGCTAATAATAATAATAACAAATTGAAATTAAGCAGTATTTAGTAATTGGAATACGACACTGTATTTAATCCCATAGACCTCATAATTTATCTTGGGCTACTTGTTTGGAGATGCCTCTTTTTCATTAAGCATTTGAGTTATTGGAAAGACGTTTTTCAAAGTCGCAACTTATGCGGACTTCCTCGTGACCGCTACACGTTTTTATGGTAAAAAATTGGTACGATCGCTAAGATCTACGGTTCCTTTGTTGGTTCTACGTTTCACTTTTGTTTTCAAAGCCGATAAACATCTTCAGTGTGGATACATGCTAGTGATGTCGCAGTATTTGAGTGAATATTTTTTCGGCCTATTGCTACTTTTCCAACAGTAATCAGGCATTCCATCCTTTGACCGAGGTCCATGCTTTTATCATTAGATAGTTGCTCCTTCGAATATTGTTCAGATGCCTATGATCCCCTTTTTCATGCTGTACTGTTTATTAGATCCCACATGGGATCTAATAAACAAGTTTGGTTTCACGTTGATACCAATGTTATAATAGTGCTTATCCCATAGTCTGTAAAAAGAGAAAGGACAAATAGGATATGATAATTTTCAATTGTTTGGGACTTTCTTTTGGCTGTATTTTGGCTTGGTTTGTTTTATTGATTTTTAATTCGTGCGCCCCTTTTGAGGGGCAAGGCACTTTTATCCTGACACACTTTACGAGAGATCAAGTGTGCTACAAGATCAATTCAGTTAACAAGACCTTGAACACAGATTTAAGTACTAGTTATTTCAAAAGTTGTCCATATTAAAGTTTAATCGTTGCACTAATTATGTTTTGTTTGGAGAGCCTTGGAAACACTGACCTGTTTGCAACATAATAATTGTAATTAATCGTTTCCATTTCGTATACTGTTGGATTTTTCTTGACAGCTGAAACTTCATTTTCATCGAAAAAAGAATCTTTCCCAAGGGCACTCGTTTATTGGAGTCGTGCTGCAGCCCAAGGTAAAAAATTGTTTTCAACTGCCAGTTTTTTTGTGAATATTACCAGTGTCTGTGTACCATGTAGCAAAATCATTTTTATCTACCAGATATTTTCGTTATTAATATTTCCTTTTCTGATAATTTTGTAAGTAAGTAAACATTTACGAGCTTTCGTTTCGTGTGGTACATTACCTCCATATTTACTTACTTGATTTTGGATTTTAAATATTATGTACATCTATAAACCGCCCACTTTACCTCTTTTTGTTGGTCAATACGATGCCTCATTTGTATACCATTACGTAGTTCCCAGTTTCACAGTTGAATCGATTTTAAGATATGGATTTACTGACTGTAATTAAACAAGTGCTTTTCTTTGCAAATCTTAGGTTACACTGTTGCTAGAGTAAAAGTTGGGGATTATCATTATTATGGCTTTGGAACTGACATCGACTACGAAGTAGCAGCGCTGCATTATCGTTTAGCAAGTGAACAGGAGAATAATGCACAAGCCATGTTTAACCTTGGGTACATGCATGAGCAAGGCTTAGGATTAAAAGAAGTAAGTTACTGCAGTTTCTTTAGTTATTCATTTGCCTCTTCATGTCTACAAAGTTGTTCAGGAAGCCCAGAGATCCGGGACATTTAATGACATGAGGATCTGGGGTGACTGACAGTCATGCGCCTTAATCAGTATACTAAAATTAAACATGACGTAGGAAAGTGGGCACAGGAATTCATTACTTGGGCACTCGTTTAACCGAAAAGAGGATCATTTCTTTGTCCTATCATCCTAGCCTGAGAATTTTTTATGGAACATGTGTATATTAACTTTGATGTTGAGAAATTTTTTGCAGATTTCATGACTGTTATTCCGCAGTTTCTAATATTTTGTTGTGCAGGTTGACATCGGCTACTACATGAACACCGCTTCAAATATTAAGTAAGAACTTGGTATTTATTTGAATATATGCATATATCAGAAAAAAACCCAGATTTGTTCTTCATCTCCTTGGACTTTACATTCCGTAGTATAGAGTCACTACCACTAGTATCGATTTTTGCATCTCTGATACAATCCTAGTCACCAATTCTCGTTCCATTATCAGTTTCGAAAGTTCACTTATCGCTTTCTGTAAGCCACAACCGAGGGCTCCAATTATCATCGTTATCGCCATTGTCATGTATCCTTGACTTCTCTCCCACATCTGCCGACTGTAGGTATTTCGTCAGCTTCTCTACCCTTTCCATGTCTAAGCTTTATTGAGGGCAGGCCATGTCGCATATCCAGATTCGTTTTCCGTCTTTGTCTTCCAAGGATTAAATCTCCTTTCCGTCGTAGTTTTTCGAAGGTGGAACTCAAAGTACCAAACACGTTTCGCTTTGTCGTTTTTCTAAAATCATTCTTGGCTCCCTCCTTATATCACACCATGTCCTGTCTAATTAGATTGTTTTCTCTTGCCCCTACAGTTACGAATATCATCAGAGCTCTGTTTTGTCTTAATAGAAATTCACTGTTTACCAATACTTTACATCCTGCGACCAAATGCTCTACGGTTTCATTCTGCTCAAAGCACGCTCTGCAACTTCCACAACTTTTTTTCGACCATTTACTCCAACATATCCATAATCGCAGATGTTTTGCGTAGGTTTAAACTCTACTTTAGCAAAACATGCCATTCCCGTTCTTGATCTCTAAACAATTTGCTTTGCTTTCTTTCGTCTTATACTTTTCCATTCTCCTACTTTCTACGCTTAGTGTGTTTTTGACTTTCCACCATGTTGGTTTATATTCTGCCTCTACCAACTCATCGTCTAGTTTTATGTTTTCACCTTTAAATGTCGATGTAACTCCACCCTTCTGCTTGGTGGTCAAATACTCTGCAATGATGGCCCTTTCTTCTTTTAGTTGTTGCTTTCTCCAAGCAGCTTTTATGCACCGCCTCTTTGATTTAAACATAAGGCAAGCCCGACGCAAGCCCGACGCAGGCCAGTCTTCTTGTACACACCTTTCATTTATGTCCTCTTCCTCCTTCTCCTCGACTGAGATAGAGTCTTTTGTCACTCGCCTGTCTTCCCGGGATATTATTAGCGCGTAGTTCTTTCTTTATCACTTGATCTAGTTGGTTAAATTGGTTTGCAATTATTCATTGGGTAGGCTACAGCATGTATCACTTTTGCATTTATTGGAATATTTGATTAGCATGGTTCAACTCTGTGTTCACTAGCATTTTAACTCTTTCACTCACTTCCTCCGTGATTCTCTCGAAAACTATCTGGCTTTGCCCCGTCTGCTTGTTTAACTCCAGGAAATCTGTAGTTTTCATTCTCATCCGAATCAGTCGTTTTCATTCTTTCTTCCAATACTTGTAACCCCTCACCTGTCATCATTTCCCCATGTTTAAATACAATCTCGGCACATTTCGACCTCCTATGTGTCGTGACTAGCGTGTACTATTATCTCATTGACATCTTTTAGCGCTTTATAACTTTCTTGGTGCTGTTTCAAGTCATCCACAAACGGCTGTCCAATTCTATAGCCTTTCTTCTGCTGCAATGGTTTACACACAGATATTTCAGAAATGCGAAATCTCACCGGTGAGTAACTGTCACCCTGAAGGAATTCGAACGAAATTTCTATCTATCGACTAGTCATCTTCATCCCTTCATTTCATATTCCTAATATTGCAGACCATTCACTTATAAGTTCTTGTATGAGTTGATTTACTGATTTTAAAATTCCTATTCCAGACACGTATCATCCAGTCATGATGAACCTTGACATACGCTTTCTTTTATCATAAAAACCAACAGGAAGATTTATGTGATATTGTTTCACTTTCTCCATTATGCATCTATCAATTATGAGTTGGTCGACTGTCCCCAATACAATTTTGAATGCTTCCAACATTTACTATAAATTTTTTCCCCCGTATACTTTTCAATGAAACCAGTTAGCAAATTGGAAGAGGTATTTAAGCAGTTGATTGGTCTATAGTTCTTTACATCAGTGAGGTTTTAGGTTTAGGGTATAAGAAAACTAGATGGACTGCCCTCTCAGGCTAAAGAGCCCCGTCTGCCCTGGTTTTGAAATCATAGATTTTTCCTCTCCTAGAATAACTGCTGGCAACATTAACGTGCTTGTTCTACCCGGATTACTGGTTACTGAAAGGCGCCAGATATTCGCTTTTGACATCTTCTCCAGTTAGTTTCAAACTTTACCACCACATGAAGGCTAAGAGCTGGACTTAGACTGCCAGAAACGCTATTTTCCGCATGCCTTTGGGATATTTTGTTGGCATCGGACGCTCATCTTCTACAATCTTCCCGGCATTAGCAGCCCTTTAGAACCAACGCGACGACACCTTCACATGCACAGAGTGCATCAAGAAGTGCCTTTCCCGAATCGGCCTCAATTCATACGGAAGAGCCCTCAAACCCTGAGACGCTCCTTCATTGCCCTAATTATACAACAACCATGATATCCTTTATATATATATATATATAGAGAGAGGATATCATAAATTTATATATATATGTCATATATATCATATCACCCATCATATATATATATATATATATATTTATATCCTGGGGAACCATATCGTAGAAGTTATGTCGACGCTAATTCCCCGAAATAACTGATATGGTCATTGACCAGGATTTCAATTCACCTTCTGTTCAACTTTTTCATCTTTTCACTATTTTTTGCACATTTCTGTACACTCTAGTTCCCTATTCCTCATTCATTTTTGTTATTGTCATCGTTTTGCCCATGGCCTGTTTATGTCAGTTCCGCGTTGTTTTTGTTTAATTTTTCCGTTTACCATCTACGACCATGAGGTTAGCACTCATGCTTTAAATATATATATATAAACATTTTTTGTAAGTTGGTGTATGCTTTATTTTAGTGATTAATGGTATGTTTAATGCACAGCGGATTATGCCTATCAACATACAACACAATATTTACGTTTTGACAATAATAGCTATGTGAATTGCAGATTACAGTCACATTTATGTAGTAACGGGTGATTTCACTGGTTCTTTTTAACTCAGGACATTCATCTTGCAAAGAGATTTTATGATATGGCTGCAGAAAATAGTCCAGATGCCCAGTTCCCAGTTGCTTTGGCGTTATTAAAGCTGTGTTTTTTCTTTGCATACGATTGGGGAAAACAGGTTTGTAATCCTTATATCTGTTTGCTGCAGATTTTTGTGCCTTAGTAAGACGCTTTGCATGTTTTTGAAAGTAGGAATGAACTGCATCTTTCCACAACATGTCTAACTAGTGTCTGATGTCACTACAGAATCTACTACCTCAACATCAGCAGCAATAAATAAACAATTATGAAATAGTTTCTATCTGCAGTCATCCACTGACGTTCCATGACTAAGGTGGAGATTATCTGTTATGCCTACTGAATGCCGCTCCCCAGTAAAAAATTCAGAGTGACGAGAAGAGCACCGAAAACCTGAGAAAAACTTTAATAAGAAATCCAAGTGAAAAGTAACTATCCAGGAATGTAATTGGTATCAGGTACAGAAATCAGTACCAAGCAGACGTACTCGGGTTGAGGCTTTAAATGTTACCTTCCCCTCTGACGACAAAGAATCAGAATAGAATTGAAAGAATGTAATTTTTTGCTGTTGGCAAATATGTTGGAAGCTGACACTTTCCTGAGATTATCAATAGGGTAGAAAATACACAATTTAATGGTTTTTTTGCCAGAGGTACTATCTACGTAGGGCTGTGTAAATGTTTCTTATGGTTTCATGTATATGATGTAACCCACTGACGTCAAAGTAAGCTGATATTTTGTTATCACTATGTCCAAGGATATTTATCATAGGTTTTGTTAGTTTTTTTCCATTAGTTATGAAATATATAGTATCTCAGCTGAGATGCCCAGATCCCCACTCTTTTTTCTTAGACCTTTTAATTTGGTAATTCAACTGGTTGATATCATCGTCACATGATGTAGCTATCATTGGCTCAATGGATTCTTATTTTTAAATTTTTTGTTTTACCGTTCCTTATTGAATTCCAGTAAGAAACATCTCAAGGCCTTAGTACAGAGTTTTAAAAGTCTTGGTTGAAGGTGCAGGTGGTGGCTTGCTTACATACCATGTAGAGTATCGACTTATAGAATCTCGTGTAAATATACAAAGCTGGAAGCTTTTTCAACCTGGAGTGATGCTTCCTTTTCTTTAAATGGTTTTTCAATTCATCCTTAAAGTAATACAAAAAAGATATGTGCGTGTTTTTTTGTGCCTGCGGAGAATCAATTTCCACAGAGTTAAGACCACTTCAAAGGAACATTTCAAGGGATCTTTTCTAGGTTACATAACATTGTAACCGGAATCTGATCCCTGCATCGCTAAAGTTTTTTCCTTCATCCCAAATAATCCCTTAAAAACACACCTTAGCAGAAACAATAAATAAGAACATAAAAAAATGCAAGGTAAAAGAGTTGTACAATATTTTTAGTCTACGGTTTTGCAGTTCAGGAAGGCTGATACTAAAGAGCAGTTTTAATTTTAGCTGCTAAATATTATAGCAATTAATTAAATTTCTTTTAAAAGAGTTTTTTATTTGTTTTGCCTCAAATGTACATTAATTTTCAATTATTTGCCACTTAGAATTACCGGTTCTGGAAAAAAATCGACATTGTTGGCATTCTTGGTCCAGAATGGGACATCTATATCATTGGTGTGCTTTCAATTCTTCTTGGTATTATATTGCTGGCGAGGAGAAGATGACATTAATAGTTACATTCATATGGAATTACTCGGTCACTTTTACACAACTGTAATCCGTTAAGGGTGATAAAAATAGAAGTACATGTGTTTACTCTGTATACAAAGATGATGTGACCCCTTTAGAACTGTAAATTGCTGTTCCATCATTTGTACTTAGTATTTAAATTGATCTAATCCCTACTTTAATTACAAGATGAAATCGGTTAGTAAAAACGGTTATTGTTGTTGTTGCTGCGCTATACTTAAAATCTTTGGCAGATTCCATAGATACAAAGAAGTAATTTAATATTCCCGCGGGTCCACCCTTTTCAACCACAACCACAACCTGCAACCATATTTTCAGGTGGTTTATTAATATATACTACACATATTGCTGATGCAAAAAGCATTTAATAAGTTGTTTTTATTGAAGATACTTCTTTTGGTTCCTGGTAGGATAAAGAAATGATTTGATTTTAGCTGGTGGGAACACGTATATTCAAGAAACCTATTTTCTGACATTGAAATGATCATCAGAAGAAATATAATCGAAAAATAATATCACTGTGGCTTCCTCACATGTCGCTTGCAATGGAACAACAATAAAGTTTGTATCACCTTTTAGTTACACTGCCAATGGGACTTCATTGTTAAATGCTTTGAATTTGCTTTCTGATTAACGCTGGCTAACCAAAGAGTGGCTACGGACTGTAAACCAATCCAATTAGTAGAAGGGAAGGTATATTTTTGACTTGTTAGAGGAAATAACCACCAGTTCCAGCCTTGGTTTCGGGAACTCATTTGCATATCCTGGGGAACAACATAGAAGTTCTTTACCGTGTTAAAATACAGGATTTATTGTGTTTAATTTAACAGAATAAGCTTTATGCATATATATCTGGTATACCAAAACATACCACATAAGTAACTTTACTTTCTTGTTAACCGAAAAAGTCTTGTTACTGTAAATAGTTCTTAAATTTTGAATATTATTTCCAAGATCAATGTTTTGTTAGAAAGGGTTACCCAAAAATTACATTTCTCTTTATTGCAGAAACAAAAAAGACCTGAATATTTCTTTTCCAATACTATAATTTAAACACCTTGATTTTTTTTTTTTTGCGGTAATGGACTGGTCAACTCTTAAATATAATTTATGTAACATTACCTTTTTAAAATGATGTTACATAGAGTCGTGTTAGATTCCTAGTGATCTCCGTGATGGCCAGCCCCCACTTCACTTGATCTTGTGCCAATTTAAGGATTTTATCAATTTCTATCCCTAAATACTCTTGAACACCGGGTCCAGAATTGCTTTTATCTTTTCCTTGTGTCGGATAGGGTACCAGTCGACTTATCTTTTCAATGAGTCTCAATTGCTTCCTGTTTGTTGTAAATGATACTTGACCACAATTGGTTCAAGAGTTTAGTTTCATCATCCCATATGTTCATATGTCATATGTTCTCTTCTCAGTGCAGGAGATTTCAAATAGTATACAACCGTATAAGTTAGACTTGCAAACACGCATGTAATATTAGAACTATAGTCCTGTAGTTTCTGTACTCATTGTTGTCAGCTTTCCTAAACAATAGGAAGTAAATACAAGTTTTTGAAATCCCAGTTGTACATTTTCCAAATCAGATTGCACACAGCAGTTATCAGCTTGACCGTTACCGAATCTCTATCTGTAAGGCGTTCAATGGGTATGTTGTGCATTCTTCATCAACCGGAGTCTGAAGACCATCTCTGACTGCTGAATAAAAGATGTGCTTGTCCATTTCAAATAAATCTTTTTTAATGGTCAATAACCATTAAAAAAGCATAAAGCCAATAAGTGTATGAAACTGCGAAAGAAAAAAAAGAAAAATAGTTTTGGCCAATAAATGAGTTGACCTAAGACTTGAAAACTTTGCAAGTCATATGATGAAGGAGGGCACTAAGAAAACCGTTTTCCATAATCTAGCTAGCCGGGAAAAAAAACACTTATGAAAATATCCGAGCTGGTACGAGTGAAGAAACTAATGAGAACACTTCCCATGATGTAAGATGTAAGACTGGCTACATTTCGTCGACGAGACAAAGGCTGAAGAGTAGAAGCAAGACTGACCAATTAAGTTACAAACATCCGTCTGAAGTCGGTCAAGAACATCAAGATGAGACCAGGAAGCACCAGTACTGATGTGAAAACAACACTCCATGAAAGGATGGACGGCAGAATTCTAGAGATACAAAATGGTCTCGGGCGAAAGGTTCTCTCTAGTGCGAAAGAAAGAATCGACATTTTTTTGAAAAAGACCACAATAGATTGAATATAAGAGCCCCAATATAGATCTAGATAAAACTACAAGCCAAACAGTCTCACCAAATAGCATTTCTCAAGAGGAAACGTAACCTCACTTGAGTAAATATCAGAACAAATAAACGAATATTGGAGAGACATAAGGACTCGGCTTTCTATTGAATGGCATTAGTTGTGTTTTTGCCACCTTAAATAAAAAAAACACTTCCTTTCCCATTCTTTGACAGACTGAAGATTTGACTCGAAACTTTCTGTGCGTTTGAATTGTTCCTGCTGAGTTGACTTGTGTCCATTGCCAAAGTACAAGTTATTGTGATTAGCATAGATGTTGATGGAGTGAAGTACGTTACTAGGAACGTAGATCATTGAATAAAGATGGAAGAGTGTGGACCAAGAACAGGACTTTGAGGAGCTCCAGTAATAATGGAATATTCACCAGATGTAATCCCCTTTAGGGTGACACTCATTTTACGGCCTGAAAGAAAGGATTGATTGATACCAAGGACCCTTCCACAAATCCAAGAATTACAAAGTTTGACGTTGGAAACATCTTTTATATCTTTTACTTAATATAATATGTGTGCCTTGGAATAACTTCTTTTTTTTTAGTTCCTGCTAGCAAACAGTTGTCAACCTCAGTAAACCGATCAGCTTGATGGTGACAAGCAATGTTTAATGCGCCTTTTTTAGCATTTTCCTAATCACTTGGGTGAATGATACTATCCGTAAATAGGGCTTCTCAGATATAGGAATCTCAACCGAAATTTATCTCTTGCATCAATTAGGCAAGTTAACGATATTACTATACAACTCCTACCACCTTTGTATATATTCGTTACTGCAAGCTTCCAACTTGTCATGACTGCCTGTGTGACCACTTTTTATTGTCAAAGGATAAACAATTACGAAAACAAAGATGGGTTGGTAAAACATCTGTACATCAGTGAATCATCAGTGATCTGCAATGATCTGCACTTGTACTACACATACACTACTCTCTAAAACTTAGTGCCCAACACCTAGTGACAAGCATGTCCAAGATGACTGGTAGTCATTTCTATCGCAGGTTAAATTTCAGAATTTCTCAGTCCTGGACAAACTGCTAACTAAAACTAAAGAGCCCTATCTGCCCGGAGAAAATCGGTTTTAAGCCACGAATCATTCGCTCTAGCCTTCTCATTAATTTCAAATATTCCCTTGACGTGAAGGTCAGAAATTGGACATCCGATTGTCAGAGGCTATTTGAGACGTTACCCCATTCGGAGCATTTTTATGGAGAACATATCTCGGGCTTACACCCATCCGGCATCACAACTTTTTATACATACATATATATGCTGCAGCAAAAGCAAGTCATTTTTCGCAAATGTTTTATCTTAATTCAAAGGCTTCCTCGCTACAACTTGATAAGGATATAGGATTTAATAGTTATTAAGTATAAGTGTAAAATAGGTCCAACATAACACAATACCAAGGTGTAACTAAATAATGATTTACATATTAAATGATTTACATATTAAAGATGATAGGATAATTGATTAAAAAAAACAAGTTCAGTCACGAAATACATGGTAAAATAAGGAGTTGAAGTAATGTACTCTCATGTTTACCCCATTTGTGTGTTTAGTACGAGCATTCCACTTGTCCTCGTTACAAAACCACCCTGTCTCTTTTAAGTGGCAAATTTCTTTGTGAAATTAAAGTACTTAGATATTTTTCTAGACAACAAGTGTTGTCAACAAAATGGCGGTCCAGCTCTCAAGTGCTAACCCTTCTTGAAATTTCCAATTTATGATTGTCAAATCTAATTTGAAGAGGGGGAAATGCTATAACCAACAAACAACCTATTATGAAGATGACATTCAGCAGCAAAGTATAACATATCTAATACAAGAAATGTTATAATGCATTAACTGTTGCACAGTTACATAATCTTTAAAAATAAAGCAACTTTCTGGTAAGAGCTAATCGAGACAAATTTTATACGAGTGCTTTACATATAAAAAATATGGATTATCATCCAAACAAATTGTAATGTAGACCGTTTGTATCTTCAAGTAACATGCTCAGCCTATTTGAAATCTCTCAGAATGCACTGGAAGCTAGAGAAAATATCAAATGACAATACAGTTGTACCTCGATTTTCCGAACACACGAGTTTTCGAATTCCTCGATTTTTCGAATTTTATCCTTGCTCCCTTGGGTTTGCCTTAAGAAGTTCTCATAAATTACCCCCGGTTTTTCGAACTTCGATTTTTCGAATTCCTCGATTTGTCGAACCATTTTTTCAGTCCCTTCCACTAAATAACTTCAGTTTTTCGAACTTTTACGAAAGTAAACAGACACTAAGAAAACATGTCTTATTTAAAGTGAGAAATTTTATTGTACGTTCTGTAAAATATCTTTCAACTTATCTAAAACTGGTTTACAACCAGTAAATGTAATTTTACATGGGACTTGCAATCCTATTCCTTTACCTTCGTTGGTGGCTTTCCCAGTAATTTCCACAGATGCAGTGTTAAATGTATCAGTCCTCAGGAAAAAGAATATAGTTTTCGCAAACTTTCCACTTGTCGATTTCAACAAGTTCATCATTATTGATAACAGCTACTGCATACTGGTCCACAACATTGTTTGGCTCTATTCTGCATGACAAAACCTCTCCAAAAAACGGAATCCATGAATTGCGGAAGACATGATATTCCATCACAAAGGAGCTAACTTCATGTTGCTGGACGATTAAAATGGGTAACTCCCCTTGAAATAACGAAAAATCCATATCAATACCCTCTGAAACGTACGGTTACCAAATCTGCTTTTGCTTCAAATTTTGTGTTCTCATTTCAATTTTCGAACGCTCAATATTAAATCTGTTTCTGCTTTAATTTTGTGTTGTCATTTCAATTTTCGAACAATCTAGCAAAAAAATCGAATGTTCAAAAATGTGAATGTTTCAAATACATTTGAATGTACAATGTATGAATAAATGTAGTAAGTGTATTTGCAAAAAAACATGTCTACATCGCAGCAGAAAAAACGAATATCCATAGATGACAAGTTCAAGGCGTTGAAAGAAATCGTAAGTGGGTACTCCAAATCATTAGTTGCTCAAAAGTATGATGTACCAAGAAACTATTTCTATATGGCTTTTACCTGCANGCTCAATATTAAATCTGTTTCTGCTTTAATTTTGTGTTGTCATTTCAATTTTCGAACAATCTAGCAAAAAAATCGAATGTTCAAAAATGTGAATGTTTTAAATACATTTGAATTTACAATGTATGAATAAATGTAGTAAGTGTATTTGCAAAAAAACATGTCTACATCGCAGCAGAAAAAACGAATATCCATAGATGACAAGTTCAAGGCGTTGAAAGAAATCGTAAGTGGGTACTCCAAATCATTAGTTGCTCAAAAGTATGATGTACCAAGAAACTATTTCTATATGGCTTTTACCTGCAAATAAGAAGATAATGTCTGCCTTTTCATCTCGCATTAGAGAAATATGAGAACTTAGACAAAACTGTTTTCAAATGGATTATGTCCGCAAGATCGAATAACATACGGGTGAGTGGATTAGTCCTTCAGGAAAAAGCAATTGATTTCGCGAAAGCGCTTGGTGTAACCGACTTCAAAGCATCGAATGGATGGGTTGACAAGTGAAAAGCGAGAACTAACGTCACGTTTAAAATAGTGTCAGGTGAAGCTAAATCATGCACGCAAGAGATGACTGTGCACTGGAAAGAAATTCATTTACCAACGATCCGGTCAAGGTATGACCTAAAAGACATATTTAACGCTGATGAGTTTGGCCTTTTTTTCCAGGCGTTACCCAATAAAACTTTGTATTTAAAAGGTGCAAAGTGCACTGGTGGTAAAGACGGTAAAGTTTGACTCACCGGAATGACTGCAGCCAGTGCTACAGGTGAAAAACTTCACTTGCTTGTCATTGGAAAAAGCAATAAACCACGATATTTTAAAAAGGTCTTTACCGTGTATCTGCAAGGCACAGGCAAAAAGTTGGATGGATTCAGAGATCTTCACAGATTGGATCAAACAGCTCGAGCGAAAATTTCTGGCTGAGAATCGTAAAGTAGCGTTTATTGTGGATAATTGCCCTGCACACCCAGAAGTGCCGAATTTGATAGCCATAGATATTATCTTTTTACCGCCAAATGCGACCTCCATCACACAGCCAATGGACCAAGGGTTTATACGATCGCTGAAAGCTAAATACCGAACAAAAGAGATCCGTAAGTACATCAATGCAGTCGACTCCAAAAAAGAAATGCCAAAAATCACCGTTTTGGATGCTATGGTTATGGTCGAGCAGTCATGGTTTGCATTGCCTGACACAACGATCATTAATTGCTTCAAAAAAGCATGGATTTCTAAAGGAAGTCAAGTGAATGCAGTTGATGATACTGATGATTTCTGCAATTAACAGAAAGCCCAGACGAATTAACGGCAATTGATCCGAACCTGGCCCAAAGTAACTTTACTCCTAAAGCCTTCGTTGATATGGACGAACATGTGGAAATCTCTACTCAATCAGTAACAAGTGATGACGAACTTCTTCAAGAGTTCACCACTGGGAATTGCAGCAACGAAGACGCTGATATGATTGAAGATGATAGCAAAGAAATGGTTCAACCAAGTAAAAAAGCCTTATTTGAAGCAATGGAGTTGGTTGAGAACTATGCGCTCTTTCAAAATGAGGATATTGCTATTCAGATGAGGAGGTTGAGAAAGACTGTCAGACTTAATGAATTGGTTACATCAACAATACTTAAGAAACAAAAGACAATCACAGACTGTTTTATGTGTTTGTAAGCAATCAAATTCGTAAAACATAGGTTGAAAAACGTGTATTAAGTGGTTTTTCTCCATCTACAAACCTGTTTTTCCCAATACTTCGAATTTTCTAACTCTCGATATTTCGAACTATTTTTCAGTCCCTTGGGAATTCGAAAAATCGAGGTACAACTGTAGTTTGTTTAGACAAAGAGCCAAGAAGATCGCAACCACAAACTGTTTTGCCTTGGTATTTCCTGTCGTAGACGTCCTGTGAAAGAATTCTATGTTTACAAAACCCTTTCGTTAAGCCTATCCAAACCTGAGCCATTAAAAGGTTAACTGTGCTAAAAATATTATATGTATGAATTTATATTGGTACGCTGCTATAGATGCAGGACTACTTCCTTTATCTAATCCTAATCTGGTAATCTCTCTTTCCCACACTAGATGGTTTCCATGTTTCGTTTAAGTACACCCTTTCATCAATACTCAGTTCTCCCCTTTCCCCCACCCTTTGCGTCATTGTTTCAAGGGCATTCATCCCTCCCTTCACTTGGGTATCATATTAATACCACTTCAATGCCCATCCCTTTATCTAATTATTCATTTAGAAGTTTTAAAAGTTTAAATATTTGAGTTAAAAATCTCCTTGTGCTTTATTGACCACGCAATCTTTCTTTCAGTTAAATACCTCCCAATCACCATTTTCATACCACTTCGTTTCAATACTGATTAGTGGTTCTCTCGTACGTGTGCAATATACGCTGTATCACCGACTCCCATTGCTGTACGTCTAGGTGCACATACAGCTCACTAACATGTTATTTATTTTACTAAATTTTTGGTAGTTAAAAAGCACCTACTGTGAGAAGGAGCGTAACCTATATTTGCAAGCTACAGATCCATACGGTGTTCCCGAACACAAAAGAAATATAATAATGTCTATAACATCTACGATTTGATAGGATAACCCAGCCAAGAAAAAACTGCTCCTGAAACCAAATGGATACTTTTTGCTCCCTAAGTGTGGCTACCATACAAATAACGCGAAGCACTAAATAAGTAACGAGTAAGCGAAGTAATAGCATCAATTCATTTCCTTTGACAGGAGATAAAACTGTCATGGTTTTCATCAAAGGTGAGCTATAACGGAACATAATTGTTTCTTGTAAAATAAGTGGACTGCAAATCAAATTGACACTGGCCAATGCAGTACTAACTGAATGGAGGTTCTCATCAGTAAGCTTCAAAATTTCCACCGTCTCGAAGTAGGTAGAGTTTTGTCATTTTGAAGCAAGAAAATTCTGTGGACGATTCAGCCATCTGATTTACCACTCTTCTTGCTTCCTGAATAAGCTTATACTCTCTAGCACACTCATTTCTTATCTTCGTCGCAAAACTTGAATTCCACAAACAAAAGGTCCTAGATCCCCCAATAAATCCATAATATTTGCCATCAAAAGGTGTCTGTTTAATCTGGCCCATGTAGCAGTCGAATGTAGCAAGTAATAAAATTTTAGAAAGGCTCTCCCCCGCTGGAGTTAAGTTGGTGAACTCTCTTAAATATAAACATAGCCCTGATCAGCGTCCCAAAATTAGTGTAGCGTTGGTGTATATCCATTAAGGATATCCAGCAAATTGTTTCAAACTGTAATCCAAAAGCCTCCGAAGGCCGTCCTACGTTTGCACAAAATGGAAGAAGCCTGGCTTCAAGGTTTGAGCTAGTGACAAGGTGACATGTCATGCAAACAAATTAAGTCAAGGTTTTTCAGGATTTAATTTGGCCATAGTAAGTGTTCTGAAAAGGTAAGCTTATTTGAATAAATGTTCCTATTTCCATTAATAGTTTAACAGAAATTTTAATCACCATTTCAACCAAATCATCAGAAAAATACAGGTTGGGGAATTTAGGAACTGGTTGTAGAAGCAGAATCCTCCAAAAAGTAGTCGAGGGTTAGTGAGTCTAAAACATATTAGAATTGTAATGTGATGACTACAAAAGGTATTTTAAAGAAAAGGGAAAAAAAGAATAATGGTTCAAATAACTTGAAAGAAGGGGGATAAGTTGTCTGTAAAAGAAAAATAATCTCAGAAAAACCGGTGTGGAGCAACTTACTTTAGGGTACATGCAACCAAACACTATCTACTCTGCTACTCTGCATGTACTATACCTCTGACACCTATCAACTGCTTGCCATCCATTAATCATCATCAACTAAATGGCCTTGGAAAGGCGTCTATACACCTTCAAAACTTATCATGTGTAATTCCCCCCCCCCNTACTGTGAGAAGGAGCGTAACCTATATTTGCAAGCTACAGATCCATACGGTGTTCCCGAACACAAAAGAAATATAATAATGTCTATAACATCTACGATTTGATAGGATAACCCAGCCAAGAAAAAACTGCTCCTGAAACCAAATGGATACTTTTTGCTCCCTAAGTGTGGCTACCATACAAATAACGCGAAGCACTAAATAAGTAACGAGTAAGCGAAGTAATAGCATCAATTCATTTCCTTTGACAGGAGATAAAACTGTCATGGTTTTCATCAAAGGTGAGCTATAACGGAACATAATTGTTTCTTGTAAAATAAGTGGACTGCAAATCAAATTGACACTGGCCAATGCAGTACTAACTGAATGGAGGTTCTCATCAGTAAGCTTCAAAATTTCCACCGTCTCGAAGTAGGTAGAGTTTTGTCATTTTGAAGCAAGAAAATTCTGTGGACGATTCAGCCATCTGATTTACCACTCTTCTTGCTTCCTGAATAAGCTTATACTCTCTAGCACACTCATTTCTTATCTTCGTCGCAAAACTTGAATTCCACAAACAAAAGGTCCTAGATCCCCCAATAAATCCATAATATTTGCCATCAAAAGGTGTCTGTTTAATCTGGCCCATGTAGCAGTCGAATGTAGCAAGTAATAAAATTTTAGAAAGGCTCTCCCCCGCTGGAGTTAAGTTGGTGAAAAAACAGAAACGTAAGTTCAAGCTGTCTTTTCATAATTCACCTTCTCTCTGAGAGAAATTTTGCCGGCAAAGCTCTGTCAAGAAACACTCGAAAAACACTCGAAAAAATGTATTTAAACTTTTGTTTGATGAAGCCTTTTGTACATCCTCTCTTTTGGCTTTTATTTGCAATGGTTCTGTTGTTGAAAAAGAAGGAAGCAGAGTAAAACTACAAAAATTAAACTTTTATCTCATGAGAGCCTACGTTACTTAAAAGGCCAATGCTTTCACCAGCATCGGGCACAAATAATTTGTAAAACTATGAGCACCCCCCAAAAATATACGTTCTTCGTCATTCTCGCTGTAGTCTTGAGAATACTCGAGATTAGTTTTTGTAAGTTGATGCTGCTACATTCTTAAAACTGTCTCATTTTCTCAGTAGTGAATTTCAGCTTTATTTTTTACCTCTCCAATTTTACTTCTTCACTTACATAATTTAATGAAAACAATTTTAGTTTTAATACATGTCAGGGAAACATAAATTATGTGTCAATTGTATTTTAATTCATTTCCAGATGAGTACGAAGTATGACTTGTCATTGTGAATTAGTTACAATGATCTTTGAAATCAATCCACTTTCTTCTCACGTAAATATAAGCTGGTACGTTAAACTTTGTTCCTGCTCCACCCTTGACTGTCGTACTCACTGCTGTGCATAATTAGCAGGTATCACTTACAGTTATCTTCCTTTAATTTCACTCTGGAGCCTTGGTGATTTCTTCAGAGAGTATTTTTTACTGCTAGTCTGTGTTAAAGTCCCTCTCGTATCAAAGGTAATTTCTCTTCCGGTCTTTATCTTCTTGCCTGCAATTCTTTTCTCTGTACCTCACTATTAAGTTTTCCCGAGTTTCAGTTTCTCATCGATGTCTTGGTTAGGTCTAATAGCTATTTCACATCTTGCGTTTTTACGTCTGCTCTCAATGTTACCGATGAACGAACTAGACCAGGAAAGGAAATATTTTTTTACTTTTCAGGGCTCGTTTGATATATCTTCTGCAACTAAATTGGACCCACGGTTTGCATCAAGAAAAATCCACATACTCCTTTTTCCATACTTAGGTACTTGTTCCTCAAGTCATCGTATCTATTGTTCCGGGTTTACTTAATAGTATTTTTATGCTATTTATCCTAAAGCTCAACTACATAACAACTCAATCTGCCTTTTGTTCGTCGTGGTTTGAATGGCTGAAATTTAAATAAACTAGTTGTTGGTCATTACTGACATCACTTGCCTCTATTATCTTGGTCTCAGGCAACAGTCGTTGATTTAATTTGTTCATAACCAGGGGGACTATTAAGGTTCTCTTCTACATTAAAAGGTAGCAGTGACTTATTTTGTCTGGGTTAAAACGCTACATGTGGAGACATCCTGGAAGGAAGCAGGGTGGTGAGAGAGCTTCATTTTTACCTGGAGCATTCTGAGATGATAAATCAAGTTCTTGCAGATACGCGAGGTAGCTGCAAGTTAAGTAAAATTTTAGACGAATAAAAAGGTAGGATCAAAAGCCTCTCGATGATAAGGGCGAGGATGGTTCTGCCTTTCTGATTATTACCATAAAAAAATCAGTTATCCAATGACCTGTGGCAAAGCATGACAAGGCGAGGTAAGGGTCATTTTTAATAAGCGTTTCATCTCATTCCCTGGAACCTGCTAGGCAGTAAAAATAAAATGTACCTATCCACGTCAAACTAACCCGAGGAAGGCAACGGGAAAGCATCTCGGAATGTCTTCAAAGCTATCATCAGATAGAAAATCAGGAGAATATGAAGCTCACAGGACCAATGGGTGAGTTCCCATAGGGCGGAGTAGGTGAGATGGACTATTCAGCGCTCTGATGTAGGTCTTAAGAATGACGTTTTCTCTCCCCACGTCAAGTAGATGAATTCCTGAGAGAACGGGGAGCAAATGAAGAGGCGCAGGGCGGATGCAGCCACTAATAATGCGCATGCTGTCACTAAGGGCAGAATCTAAATGTTTCACATGCGAGCTACCACATCAAACAGGGGCACAGCACTCAGCAGTAGAGTAGCAGTGTGACAATGCAGATGATGGGAGGATCTCAAAGAGGCATCCCATTGATTTTTTGCAATGCGACGAAATAGCTTTGATCTGGCCCGAACTATCTTTCATATCTTCTGAAGACGCTCTTTCCATATTAAAGATAGGTAAAGTGTTACACCGAGGTACTTCGGATTTTTTTTCGAATGGTATGGTGGTTGCACCGACTGTAACCTTGAGTCTGCGACGAGGTTGCCTGTCTGCTAAATGGAACACACTTGAAACAGTTTTGGTCGTGTGGAGCTTTAGTTGCCGGAAATAGAAGTACTGCTTTAGCTCATTTAGATCTTTTGACCACACCTTTTCAATGCTCTAGGATAAATGTGCTCGGTACAGAAGAGCTATGTTATCTGCATATATGTACCTCACGCTAGTGCAGGTAGGGAGGTCAGCTGTATATATGATAAACAGCATTGGTGCCAACACTGACCCTTGCGGTACGCCATTGATAACTCCACCAGGTTTCGATTTCTCATCATCAAAGTGCAATGTAAATCCACGATTACTGATCATTTCCATGGTCATTCTGGCCATTTCCTTGCTAGGAATGCACTGCAGCAGCTTACGTATTAGTATTTGATGCCACACGGTGACAAATGCGGCTCAGAGGTCCACAAGAACCATTCCCACATTTTTCCTTGGCAAGGAAAAAGAGGATTCATTGTCCTTCGTAAGAAGGTATACGTGCTCGAGGGTACTCCTACTTGGTCGGAATCCAGCTTTTTCCCGAGGTAGTTTCTAATCTACAATATCCTCGACTCGATTGTATATCAGAGGTTCTATTATTTTAAAACCGGTGCAGAGGAGGCTTACCGGCTTGTAGCCAGTGGGTGTGTCTGAAGGTTTATGGGGATTAAGAATGACAACGACCTTCACTTTTCTCCAAACCTTCGGGAATTTATTTAATCGAAGTCTGGTGGAGTAGAAAGAGGCTAGCCATTCGACACAGTTGTCGTGAAGGTGGTTTTAGAACTCGGGGAGAAACGAATCAGGGCCTAGAAGACTTGAAGACCGCTAAACATCGCTCGAGGTGGTTTATATACGTCCACGATACGAATCGAGCCAGACCTTAGTTTGATTGCCGACTATTGCAGTGAGCTTGTTGAGGTAGATTTGTTAACTTCTGAGAAAATTAAATAATTTCGTACAAGAGTTGTGGTGCCGTAATGTGGATGATGTAAAGCATGCGTTAATGTATTTTCATCCACTTTAATGATATCATCATTCTGCGAGTGTTTTTCTTGCACCGCCACTACCGAAACTAAATGTTTGCGACACAGGTGTTAAAAGACCTCACACTTGGCTCTGGCTGGAGCTTCAACATTAAGCTGTAATACTGTAAGATCACTTGGTAAATATAGTTCCGACTTGTTGCGGGAATGGGTGCTAGAAATGCCGTTAACATTTTCTGTATCCGCAGTTGAACTGCTCAAATTGCTCGGGTTGTTGGCAGTAGCTCCACCGATATCTCACGACATCGATTACTGACCGGGAGGACAACGAGAAGGTTGCTAACCCCTTCCCCCGAAATTTACCAAATTATTTGCCCAGGAGATGGAAAACCTTAATCTGCAGAGATTGGTTCAGCTATGCCCTTTCAGCTGCGACCGTAATCTTCGCACGACAGACATTAAGATCAAGCTGAAGAAAGCATTTAACTACAAAGTCACAAAGAGGTTTGATCTCATTCAGATTGGAACGGAAGTTATTATGAAGCTCTCAAACAGATTTTGGGCTGAAAGAACATAGTAGCAACGGCAGAAAACATGTTGCTTTTTATTAAAATTCCGATCGATTGCAGATTCTTTCAAAGTCAAGTGTGGGACTATCAAGACGGAAAATGGAAAAGCCGAAGAACAAACAGAAGTGAAACACAGGTGGAAATAGTAACGGAATAATTGTACAAGAAAGGCTATAAGAGTCAATGCCACCTTGACAACATATACCTATAGTAATATATAAATAGTGATTCAACCAGTGATATATAGTAATATATATACATAATATATAATATATATATAATATATATAGTAATATATAAATAGTGATTCAGCCAGTGATATACTGGCTTGCATCATGAGTTTTGTGGCTCTTGATTTGTGGAAGGGTCCATGGTATCAATCAGTCCTTCTTTCAGGTCGTAAAATGAGTGTCACTGTAAATGGGATTACATCTGGTGAATATTCCATTATTGCTGGAGTTCTTCAAAGTTTTGTTCTTGATCCACTCTCTTCCATCTTTAATCAATGATCTACGTTCCTAGTAACTTACTTCACTCCATCAACATCTGTGCTGATCACAATAACTTGTACTTTGGCAATGGACACAGGCCAACTCAGTAGGAACAATTCAAACGCGTAGAAGATTTAGAGTCAAATCTTCAGTCTGTTAAAGAATGGGAAAGGAAGTGGTTATTTTATTTAAGGTGGCAAAAACACAACTAATGTCATTCAACAGAAAGCTGAGTCCTTGTGTTCCTCCAATATTTGTTGACAGTTATTCTGATGTTAACTCTGGTGAAGTTGCTTCTCCTCTTGAGAAATGCTATTTAATGAGACTGCTTGTAAATTTATCTAGATATTTTTTGTACTTAGGCGAGAGCATGATTCCTTGTACACAAAATTGTGATAAATCACAGTCACAACACAATAAGCTTGTTCTACTTTTATTTAAAACCAGAAAAGACATTTGTTGTGTTTTAACGGTAATAAAAGGATTAAGGAACCTGTCACACTGTATTTTTCGATCATTATTACAAAACGGCCTAACCAAATATGATATTACCATCAACAAAGTGTTGATCTTATTTTCTTGGAAGATAATTTAAGCTGATGGGCTACTGTGGTTGGACAGTTTGCACTCCCTGCAATTTGTTTTTTATTTAAAAGATATTTTTGGCATGATAACTGCTAATCTATTTGGCTGAGAAGTACTGGATGCCCACGACACACCTGACTGCAGCTTCAGTCTTCAGCTTTTGGTCCCTGAGTCAATTGACTGGTTAACATTCGAAAACTGACAGTTCTCATTTTGTTGTCAACTGTCAGCAAAACCGGAAAACGATTTCCTTTTCCCTTGAGTTCCGCTTTGTTTGAAGTAATTGTTCCACTTTGATGGTCAAAACGCAGCATCCGTTTTGTTTGGAGATTAATTTCCGTTTATCTGAATTTACCGCTGACCAAGAGCATTGCTTTCAAAACAGACGTGGCAAGTAACAACACTTGTGAAAAGTTTAAATTTTGTTGGCATCTACCACTTGCCAAGCTTTTATAGCATTGATGTGTACATAGTTTTAATTTATCAGTGGTAATGGCGAATTATCAAGAATTTATTCATCAAAATGAGGATAGGGATGGAGTCAGGTTCAGCTGGAATGTATGGCCATCAAGCCGACTGGAGGCAACAAGGATGGTGAGTCCAGAAATCTGATTGCTTTGTGTTGGCATGCAGTATAAACCAGTGACTCTACCTATCAAAGTTCAGTTTTTTTATTAGGAACATAAGTTATTCACTAGAAGAAGTTCTGACGGGCTAGTTAGCCTTCTTGCTTGCAGGTACTATAGGTGTGTAACGTTTATTTGGTAAAAGTGTGGGGTAGAGGCATCCGCAAAAGGTTGTGTGGTGATTTACTTGCAGCCCAGATTACACATCCACCAAACTTATTTGTGAAAATTGGGGTTTATAAGAACATAAGTCAGCCCAAGCAAATTCTAACTAAAAGTTGATGGCGATTAACATTTGGGTAGAGGACTTTTCCTGGTAAATGTACAATACACTGAAATTTTGATTTTGTAGTAAAAGTTTGATTTTACGGCGTCAGAGAATTTGGAGAACTTTAAGTCCCCTATTTAAACATGGAGTACATTTTTAACAGAATTAGCAACATACAGCTGTACTTTGATTGAGATATTCTCTAACCAATGTTAAACATTTACAATTAGACAATAGACTGCTGTTTCTGAAACAGGAAATAAGGACATAAAAGTAATTGAATTATGAGAGGATTTTGATTTGAGTCCTGGGGATGACAATAAGCGGTATCTGGTTGTGGAGTTTTTACATGGGCAAATGAGGTTACCCTTTGCTACAACTACTTCCAGTTCACCTTTGTGCAAGGTCTAACACCTAAAAAACAAGGAGCATGTCCCTCAGTATTGGACCAGGCTTGAGTTTAAAAATGTGCTACAGGGACAAATTCCTCCAGCCCTATCAGAAGCAAGAGAAATAACTGAACTGATGTATGCAACTACTTCAGTTATAATAGAAAACAAAGGTGTCAGATTTAAAAAAAACCAGAAAAGCAAATAGAAAACAAGCTGCACCAAAAGAAAGAATTGAAGGGGAATTACTAGAATAAGCTGGGTGAAACAATTAAAGGAAGGTAATGGATGTGTTGTCCAACAAGCACATACCAAAGAAACTTAAAGGCAAGGTATAAAAGACCATGGTGTGACCTGAAATGTTATACAGGATAGTAACAGTGCCAATAATCAAAAGTCAAGGAAGCCAGTTCAACATAGCAGATATAAGAATGCTGCACTGGGCATCTGGTGTGACTAGACTAGACTAGACTGTATTAGAAATGAAGAAAAAAGGAGAGGGGTTGGTGTCAGGGAAGCTTCAAAGAAGTTGCAAGAGGTATGTTTGAGGTGGTATGGCCGTGTAGAAAGGAGAAATAAAGAGTATGTAGGAAATAAATGTATGATAATGAACCTGTCAAGATGAAGGGAAAGTACTTCATGTACTTATGGATGTTGAATTTATAGAGGTACATAATGACATTAGGCATAAGGTACTCTCTGGTCAAAGCACAGAAGCAACCTTTTTAGCAGCAGTCTTGCAATTAAATGGAATTATAAGTATCCGCAAGAACCCCTTAAAATGAGAAACCAAACAGACCCATTGATAAGCATTCTTCAGGAGGAGAGGAAAACATTATACCACTGAAATGAACCACTGTTGAAACTAACCAGTATTCTATTGTAGCTAACCCAGTTGTAAAGACATCTGTTGGAGATATCTTTAACTAGCTTTGGTTGATTGTCTTTTAACATAAACAATAGTAAGGGATTTGACTTGCTGTTTGTTTTGATCCAGGACTTAAAATTGATCTGGTGTATTTTCTGGAGACACCCTTGTTAATTTATTTATACTTACTTGAGACAGTCTAACCTGAATTGAGTCCAAAAACAAACCTGTAAAACCAAAGACCAGGTTTATGTCTTTGTTACTGTTTAATCCCCCTTTATCACCACACATCCCTGATCAAACATCCTAGACCCAGGCCTGGGTTCCATGTTTCATCTGTTTTGCACTTTTTGTTTAAATTTATTTTTAGATTTTGGGTCACTTTAAATACTAACATGTACTGATGAACTCCCTTCCCCCCCCCCA
>RDPX01000122.1:1183951-1202708 GCA_003991215.1 Morbakka virulenta
GGTGAACCCCCCCCCCCCCCCCAATTTTTAGCCCAATTGCTTGCACCAGTGCACCAGTGGTTATGTTGAAAAAATCCCATGGTCTATGTTTAGAGCAGGGTTTTAATTATCATCACAAAATCTGATTTATATATTCCTACTGAATTGTAACTAACTTCCATTGCTACTGTTTTAACACTGTTGACCTGTTAACTGTGCAAACTGCTAAAACACACAAGACACCCGATATAGTCTCATGCAAAGGATCTTTAATCAAATAACATCTGATGCCCTGTGTGATAAGAGGTTACCTGAACTTGTTTATACAGCGGACCTCCAATTATCTGTGAGGTATTTAAAGTGGAACTTTTTATATTTCTAAAGATTACTTTTTAAATGGCTATCATGTAATGTATACATTTTGTTTCATATCAATTAGGTGGTTCCAGTAGGGTGTATGTACACCCCATTAAAAGAGAGAGCTGATTTACCACCTGTTGGTTATGACCCAGTAGTTTGTTCCAGAAATACCTGCAGAGCTGTTCTAAACCCTTTATGGTATGATTTCTTATTGCTCCATAATGCTCTTATTGCTAGTAAATATTTATGGAAAATACTATACTCAGATCTATATGCTGTATAGTTAGATCAAAATGTTTTGTAAATCAATGGAAGCTGGTGGCCTGGATCTCTGGGGAGGAGGAGGGCTAAAGCCTTATAGACATATCAAACTCAAGAAACAAAATCAAACTGTTTATTTCAGATTTCTCCCAAATACATTCAACATTCTACATAATATCCAACAGCTTGTTTTGCATAGTTTTTGAGGTTCCCATAAATACTGTGGCACCATCCAAACAGTACCACAGAGCAGAATCCAAAGAGGCCACAGAGTTGCAGTCTGGCTATGACTCAGTTTCTGAAATAATATCTTGGCTTGCAATGCAGCTAGGATAGCTTAGTATGTAGCAATGAAGCCTCATAAATGCATTCGTGGATGCTTTTCAAACATCATACTTTTAAAACTTATTTCCTTTCCCACAAACCTGGAAAGTCACTCATAATATGACTCACATGAAGCATTTTACTGCTTTCCTTGTTATTAAAAAATTCACAGTTTTACAGTTTGCTTACCAAAGCTTTTTTTTAAAAAAAATTACTTATTAAATAATGACAAGAGAAAAGTTTGATTAAAACCCAATTTAAAGGGTACATCCCCGTTTCAATAAAATAACTTTTTTGTTTTAATTTTAAGGTATGATTTGATTTTATATTTTCTTTTTATTGACCAAAAACCAGCTTAGTCAAGAGTAACACTTATTTGTGGAAATTACAGCTCTTATGTTTGGATGGCTTAATTATATAAGACAAGCAATATAATGCTTTAAAAAAACAAAGAAAATGACTCTTGATTTCACAACAGAGATATAAGAAGACTATTTTAAATGAAACATTGATTAAGGACACATCAAAACCTATTTGCTGAAGTGCTTTAATACATTTTTAGCCATTACTCTGGTTCTTATCAGGTGTTTTGTTTTCATTACTTTTTGGTTATATTTTAATATTTTTTTGAGAAGATTAATACTTAAATTTTTAGGTTTAGTAGTATACCGAGAATATAACTGAGAACCCAAAGGAAAACTCCCAAGCATCTTGGATTCCATTTAGAATTAACTGCTAAGAATATTTGTTTTTAGTTAAGTGATTGAGAACTCTTTGATTTCAGACAAAAAGGGGGTCAGCTATTAATATTTTTTCCTGAAATTATTTTTTTAGCCAAGTAGACTACAGAGGAAAGGGGTGGATATGTAATTTCTGCTTTCAGAGGAATGTAGTAAGTATTCAGTAATCATTAATTAGTTACATATTTTCCTTGCAGATTAAAATTGTGAAATCATGGATAATTACTTTGTTCTTAAACCTTGTTTGGTATATATTTTTTCTGGACACAAAAATTGTATATCTTATTTTGGAAACCATAATATGAGAAACAACTTTATTCATTAGCTGGTGTAGGAAATATTATTTAGAGCCTAATGTCAGAAGTCAGAAATTTTCAAAAGTCACATTAAACATTCAATTCAAGTTGACTTTATTGCATCTGGTGTATGCCTCAAGTTAATACCTCTATTAAAAGGAGGAAAAGAGGAAGAAAAGAATTGCTGCCAGATTTTATGGCTCAATATCAATATTGTTTAATAAAAGAATATTACAGAAAACTTTAGGATCTAGTTTGAAGTTTAAAGTTAAAATGTTATTTTAATATTTAATATCCAGAGATTTTTACAATGGTGCATGTATTAATATTTGGAATCATACCTGTGTGGTGATAGCTTTGTATTCAGTTAACACCAGTAATTTACCACTTGGCAATTTATAGCTAATATTATCATTAGGGCTTCACTCTATATGTTATTTGGCTAATTCAGAAAGCTAGATAACTAGTTGAAGGATAACAGATAATTTAGTACTATACAGTTTAAATGAAACTTTTGGAATGTATTTATAAACATTTTGACCATTTAAGCCATTTAAAGTGAGCTACCCTCCATATATAAGCTCTACATTCTTCTTTTACCATGTCATGATTAAGTATCAATCTTTTCCATTTTAGTTTCCACCACATTATAGTGGAATCAGTGAACAACATCAGCCAGCAGAAATTATTCCTATGTTTTCAACAATTGAGTATATACTTACAGTAAGTAATGTTGTTGTTTTTCCTCATTGTTAGTTTCCTTTTAACATTCATTTTTCAGTTTTCAGTTTCTGTGGTTAAATTGTATGCTTCTTGGGGAAATGTTCCTTCTNATGAGCTTTAGATAAGCTAATTCAATGTTAGAGAATTATTATGATAGAAAAAAAACTTGGGCAGGACAAGACAAGAAACGCAATTAAACACAGAAACCTAAACCCTCCTTAACCGTGGCAAAGTAATTAATTGTCTTATGACTCTTGGAGAGAGAGTCTTGAACCTCTGTGTGTTCAAAGATATACTAATTAGAATCTGCAATAAGGATACAGAAAGACCTTAATCCCTAGTACTGTTGACCTTTTAGCCCTCCTTTAGGCATTAGCAGCTGTTTAAGAAATTAATTACCAATGGTTAAGGGAGTATGTAAAGGCTCAGGTTGGTCTTATTTACCCTGGGCTATAGCACTTGATATTTCTATGGCTATGAAAATGTTTGTTGCTCTGGCCCTTTACATAAACTGAAACTTGAAGACATGTGTAGAGGTGACAAATGATATGATATTGTTCTTTGATTAATTTACTTTGAAGTTTGCTTTGCATAAGGTTTTCAGACAAGAACACCTTCCAGGTTAAACATAGAACCAAACATTATGGTACACTTGGTTAAGAAGTACATTTTAATTTTTGATACTGGGAAAATACAATTGATTTTGGTACAAAGAGAATGTGATCCATTGAATATTCCTCTCAGCAAGCAGTTGTTTTTATATGAATTTTCAGTCAGGCAACTCTCCAGCTAGACATTTAGCCAGATAATTTGAAAATTTTATTGCAAGACTATATCAGATGCCTGTTTGGATATTGTGTAAAAGAATGGTAATAGATATAATAATGTAAAATAATGGTAATAATGATAAAGCTAGTCATTGTTATGATGAAGCAGTGATAGATGGTAGCATTTAACAGAATATATGTAAAGAACTTGTGAATTCAGGAAGATAATAGAACTATTACTAAGGAACTGTGATTGCATGACTGCCTTACATAATGTCAATGTTGTATATACTCAAAGATCTAGGGAGAAGTATATTAATTAAACAAATATTTATTTTTTGTACTAAAATAATTGCTTGAATTTATAATTTTAGAGACAACAGAGTGGGCCATTAATATTTCTGCTTGTTGTAGACACTTGCTTAGATGATGAAGACCTTCAGGCTCTTAAGGTTAGTTATTGCTCTCTGCTTTTGAAACTCATGTTTTTATGGTTTTAACTATAAGCACAAGACAAAGTTTTGCAAAAGGGTTGATACAAAAGTCAATTAGATGAAATTGTCACTGATGTTTATTACATTGTGCTGAGTATCAGATAGGGCAAATGATGCAATTTTATAATGTTTACATACTGCAATAAGGAGAAGCCATTGCACACACAAATGCTGCAGAATTGTTATCACAAAGTCACTAAATAAAGCAGGGTCTTGAGATTGTCATTATACAACAGATAAATATAACTCTACTTGGTATAATGGAATTTGTAAGATTGGGAAAATATTTTTGGAGTCTAGTTGAACATGGCTTAATATTTTTTACTCCAGTGTAGTGGGGAAGAAAGCGTGAAAATGGGACTGAGACCCACACTTCATAAACTAAAGTTAGTATTTAAGTCTTCAAGTTCAAAGTATCAGTCAACAGTGCCAGTTATGGGTTACTGTTTTAGTAAATAAGGAGTGTTTTTACCTGATCTTTACCAGGTGAGGATCAGATAGTGGTGTAGAAAACTGCATGGCATAAATTCAAGATGCTAGACAGTTGCATACATGATGTAAGTTTCAGAAGTATTTGGGTTTTTTTTGCCCCATTACATGTTTTCAAAAGAGCATGGCTAAAATTGCATAGAAAGAAATGGGTAATTTTACTTGTACCAAGAAAGAGTAGAAGGAAGAAGGAGCAAAGATCAACAATGGCTGTGATGGACTAATAAGTTGCAAAGAGACATGAAGGAGCTGGGACTGCAAGCAGGAATGTGGGAAGAATGCAGGGAGTAGAGACAAAGGTGCTAAGGAGGTGACCCAACCTAGCATTGGACAAGGATGAAAGAAGAAGGAGAAAATGGCTAATTTTACTTAGTTAAGAAACTGGTAGGGCTATCAAGCATTGCTGAGTTAACTAAGAAATGGTCATAGAGTGCTATTAAGGATTAACAAAATTTTGTTGACCAGCAGGAAACCAAACACTAGCCCTCCACAGTGGACCAGAACCCTGATACAACCCTCAATCTGTACAGATAATGCTGTAAACTGGAGAACTTTTAAAATTATTTGGCAAATTTTAGGTTTTGTATGAGCTGGAAATGCCTGTGTAGTTAAAAAGAGATGTCCAGATGACTGTTCACTTTTTCTCAAAGAACAAGGACATGGTGCAAAATCTGAATTCAGGGATTTTACTAATAAAGAGAAATCATTATAAAATTTTGGCTTGCCAAAATCTCATTTGTCTTCATTCATGTCTGGCTGTAACCAATTTTCTTTGACTGCTGAAGTTAAGGAATTGATGTTAACATTATAAACCAGGTACAGTGTAGTTTCAAGACTGTGTTTCAGTGTATGCTAATTGATGTGTAACAGATTGAGGCCTTGACTGCACTTTATCTTCTGTTTTGTAAAATTATTAGCCAAACCCTTACAATTCATTATGAAAGATTGCACTGGTTAAGATCTTGGATAGGCAAGAAAAAGAGTTATATCCAGGTTTGAACATTTCGAATTGGACAGGTTTTGAAACTGACTGAAATAGCAAGAGAACTTTTAACCAAAATGTGATGATATCAGATCAATAGAGACAAAGCTCATGTAGTAAAGATCAGGTGGAAAAAAGAGCTAAATTGGTATTTTTAGAGCAAACTGATATGTTTTAAGTCATTTGCATTTGTTTTAGAGTTGTTCTTGAACACACTGTTTGTTCTTGCTTTGTTTCTGCTAGTATCAGAGACCTTTTTTAATGGTTTTGTGTTAGCCCAAGTTAAATATTTCTACCATCAGGGTACTTAAAATGGTTTGATTAGGGAGCAGTAGATTTTTATTGGGGTATTTTGTTATTAAAAAATGTGTGTTTACCTTGGTGGCACTTGTCAATTTTACCAGACATGTTTTAACAACCCTTAATGTCACTTCTGAAACAATACTCTTGTCCAAAAGGTACAGATAGCATTTTGATGGACTTTTTACATCATTAAAACAATATATTGGATATTCCAGATAATCCCTTACATGTTTTGAGCATTTTTGCATACCCTGCAAAATGTTTTACTTCGCATACCAAATTGAAAATAAATATTTTTTTAGGAATCTCTTCAATTAAGTCTGAGTCTTCTTCCTCCAAATGCACTTATTGGACTCATTACATTTGGACGCATGGTAAGAATATATTATTTATTTATTTGTTTGTTAATTTATTTTGTTGGTTTTTGTCATAATCGTAACTGGTTTATTCCCAGTTGTAGCAGGTGATGCTGATAAACAGAATTTGGCTTGGTAGTTTACAAAAACACTTGTTAAAATTTTTCATATAACAATTTGAAATCAGCCAGTATAATTAAATTTTAGCCACTTTGGTCCGTGTATGGTGAAAAAAGGCAACTGGGTATGAATCATATGATCATTAATTTTGTGTATAAGGTCAGTCCCAGTGAATACGTTTTTTTTACTATCTTTAGCACCAGCAATGTTTTTCTAACCATTTGCATCTTTTAGAAAAGGTTTGTTAGTTTATTTTGTGGTAAGCATTCATTCCCCAGTGTAGTTTTTATTACTGGCGAGAAAGCTTGGTCCTTTCATGCATGTAAAATTCCACTCAATACACCACAGATTTTTGTTAAAATTTTGGGAAGCATGAAAGTATACTAGTATTTTTCCTGCAAGAGCTGCTAAGAAGTTAAATTTTCTATTGCTGATTGTTTCCCTTTGACCTAAGTTTTTAATGGCCTTGAGTTTTTTGCCAGTAGATTTTACTTGGTTGTTTTTCTCACTTCTTTCTTACCCTTAGTTAATCAGTTGTACTTTTTGAAATGTGTGCAACTCATAAGCAGATCAATGCTGTGATAGTGATTTTAAGGGGTAGTACTGGGTGTGTTTTTCGAAAAGAATTGTAGCAACTGTTTGATAGAAATTTGGGTAAGTAGTAACATTGTATATATCTACAACTTATTATGAATGGCTTGCTTGAGATTTTTTGAACAGTCAATTTGAAATTCATGTATTTTTGTAGGATTTTCAGAGCTTAATGATATGATGATGCGTAAATGTGAATAAAAGAAATAATAATTAAGATTTCATTGTTAAATACTTCCACCTATTCTACTTATGATCAACTGATACATACAGAGAAAAATATCAAGTTTGAAGAAGAATGGACCATTGAGAGGTTTACATAACTGACCTTCAATTAACTTTTACAAAACGTTTTTTGCAAACAGACAACAGCCACATGACCAGTTGTAGTAAGATAAACAGGTACTCGTATTTTGTTTCGTTTTAATGTTATTTTAGTCTTTTTTTCCAATAACTGGTTTAAAAAGTTAGCGAACAGCGTCTTAAAAGAGTCCCCGTCTTTTAAGATGTTTTTTTTTCAAGGATCTTTTAGTGGGGGAATGTGGTATGAAATATGAATCATTCTTTATTGATTTAAGATTTTGTATTCAATTAGTTATTCCTTTGCTTTAGACATTTAGATTTGTATCAGCAGAAATTTTCTAAATACAATTTACAGGTGCATGTTCATGAGCTTGGATGTGAAGGCTGTTCCAAAAGTTATGTGTTCCGGGGAAACAAAGATATTGGACCAAAACAGTTAAAGGTATTTTTTCGCACAAATTTTTTTGTGCTCCAAACATAATATATATTTTAAAACTTTTGTGAAATAAATGGAGAGAATTCAAAATAGCATGACAGCTTTTATATGCCAGTAATAGACTGTTGCCAACCAAGTGGAAGTTACTGAAGTTGTAAAGCCAAACTTACAAACCAGATTATGTGTAAAATGTATCTTTGGTTATATTAGCCATTGCTTGTCACATGTTACATCTACCATGTTAGTTCATGTGATATTTAGTGTGTTTAAAATTGTTGTTTTTGTGGATAGATGTGTTTTTTGTATTGGGGTGTGTCTCTATGTATATATGTACACCACTTATACTATTTATCAAGCTCACTTTTTACTAATGTTCACATATATTATTTTTGTTGAGTTTGCATGCGGTTTAAACTATCTTTTTTACACGGATTAATTTATAAAATTGCTGTATATAGTATTTTTTAACATTAGCACTGGCTTATGTTAGTCCAGTCTTGTTAGATGTTATGATTTACTGCACATTAGACATGTAACCTGTGCTGAAATAAAGACTACTTGGCTGCATACACATTTTTAAGTGACCAAAAGGTCTGGAGAGTGAGACAGGCCTCCTGGCACTTGGAGACACCGTTAGCCATGCCATTCAATTTTAACCCACCCACTTGTGTGATCATGCAAAAACTGTAAGTGACATTTAGATTTGAGTTTCATTTGGCATTGTATTTTATAAAGAATTGTTTCATTTTAGATTGTGAAAGGGTTGTTGTGATTCATTCAATATTTTATGAATCAATTTACAGGAGATGCTTGGGCTTGGAGCCTCAGGTCAGAAAGCCCCAGCTGCAAGAGGACCAGCTCCACCAGGTCAGCAACCTCATTTGGAAATGCAGAACAGGTACTAGCATAACTTTTTCTTTTGCAGCAAGGTTATGGCTCGTCATACAGACGATGACAATTCTTTTAAAAATCTTGTTTACCATTGCATTTTGACCCAACAAACCTGGGCATTAACAAACCAGAGGATAGTTATTGTTATGTTTTTTCCTTCAAATTTTCACATTCTTGATGATGTCTGCTTTACATTCAAGTATATTTTGATTTATATTGAAAGTTATAATTAATCAAATGTATTCCAAAATTTGCTTGTTCGCTGTCTGTATTCACAAATGGACTGAGATGCATCTTGGCCAAGAGTGGATAATCATGTCACTTTGAACTTAGGCAGTTGTAGAAAAAGCACACGCGATTATAGGCAGTTAATTGTGATAATGGTACACTCATAATGATATATAACTGCATCAGCTTGAGAAATATCTGATTACTAACTAGATCGGATCAGATATAGTTTGACTCCAGCCAATTTTTTGAAATGAAATCGATTGAAGTTTGATATGCACACGGGAATAGATGAGATTCTGAATTGCCTTTTATTGATTTGTTGGATAGATATGCATCTTTAAACAAATTGTCTCGGTTATCTATTGCTCAGATAGACTTGTGATTTTTTTATTGGCAGCATCGGTACACTTTATTGGTGTGCCTTCAGGCTTAGAGCACACCCTTACGAGGTTAAGAGCACAGCCTACCTTTGTTGTTATTAACTAAATCATATAGCCTATTTGTAGATTAAGGTTGCTGAATAGTTTTACAGTATGTTAAAAATGACAATACTGCCTGTTCCGGTGAAATTTAATTTCTAAGGGACAGTTATGAAACCATTGTAAGATTCCTGAAATAGTTACAGTAAGCCGTTGTACGTGTATTTATGGTTTGTTTCTCCATCGGTTATGTTTTGTTAATGTGAAGAGGTGTGATTGTGTAGCTGGGTCTTGATATTTTTCAACAAATTAATATTTGTTGACCCAATTTTGAAATACTAATAAGCCAATTTAATTCATTTAGATTTCTGCAACCAGTTCACAAGTGTGATATGAACTTAACAGATCTTCTTGGCGAGCTTCAGCGTGACCCATGGCCTGTTGCAGCAGACAAACGCCCCTTAAGATCAACAGGAACTGCACTTTCAATTGCTGTCAGTTTGCTTGAGGTAAACAGCATTGGCTTTGTACACTTTCTGGCTTGTTGATTTGATTTAATAGCACAGTATTTTTTGACTTTGTTTAATATTGGTGGAAAATTTCGGTTTACATAAGCCATCCCGTCTTTTGTTAAAGAAAACCTACAAAACATAATGTTTTTTGAAGGTAAATGTTCATCAAAAAAAGCTTGCATCAATGTTATGGTTTATGATTCAGATTTAGAATACCTGTTTTCATACTAAATCATTTGAAAAGATTTTTAGCAGTAAAAACTATTTTAAACTCTGGTGCTATCTTACGCTTTTGAAATAATAGCATAGAATTTTGTAACCAAGCCATTTGCCAAAGGAGAAGTAATCTGTATTTGTGAATGGGTTTGATAATACTGTATTAGACCAGATAACCCGTGATATGATTTATGTTCTGAGAGTTATTAGAATTGACACAACTTGGAACATGTACCTGAACGAAAAGTTAGGATGTTCTTTGAAATAGTCAATTTTTAAATTAGTACATTTTGCACTCCGTACTGTGATATTTAATTTTGTTTCAGAGATACAAAAAGCACGTATGTAGCTTATGTACAACCCACTCCATACGTATAAAACCTATAACTGAAATGGTGTAAAATAGGATATTACAATGGAGGTTTGTTTCACTGACTAAATGACATGGCTTTTGATATGGTGTAGTAAATCCAGTAACACTTTCTCTTGTTTTAAATAACTCTGCATTGTTTTTTTTTTATTTCTCCTTACCACAGAATACATTCCCAAATACGGGTGCAAGAATTATGTTGTTTGTTGGTGGGCCTTGCACACAGGTAAGTGTTTAATCGGTAATGCATTTAAGTAGGAGTTTTAGCAAATGAAGAAATATAGAGATAATAATGGAATGGCATTTCAGTGTTTTGGTGTAAACTCGTACGTAGTAGTACGTAGATAGTGGGCGTCAATGAAAGAAGAGCTGATGGGTTGTTATTATCATCTTTGCCATCGTCGTCATTATTATCATGTGTTTAGTTGTGTTTTTTGTCTACTTTAGTGAAATATTTTGTTATGTTGAATCGAACACCAATAATATAGACCGGAATTTTATCAGATGTACTTTTAATATTAGGACAATCTTTGGAGCAACGAATGTGGTTGCCTTTATTGAGATTTAAGGATAAAATTGAGAGTTGCTTTTTTAATCGCTCCTAGGACACTGAAAGGATTGCTGCCATCTTTAGTTTACACATTTTGGTTACCTCTATTTCCAGGCCTTTGTATTTAGTAACTCTTGTTTTATTCTTTGGCAAAGATGTTACGGTCGGCGATTACAGTCATAGCTATCAGTTAGCAGATTTTCTTATTAAAATCTGTAATTACTGTATCGGGCCAGTTAGCATTGATTTTTTTATCAGTGTAAATGATGGAAGTCCCACAAAGTAGTTCCATTTGCACTTTATGTAGGTGAGTGATACTTTAGTTTGTTCCGGTTTTCACAGTGTGGTATATGTTAGTGTTTACATATACGCTATTACAGATATTGCCCAAAAGGGCCATGCTCAGTTTTATACAGTTGACGGTGTGAAAACGGAGCAGCCAGTCATAATTCACAGTTGTCTTCGATTTATCATCGTTAGGACGGACAGATCCTCTGAAGCTGGAAAGAAGCGGTTCGTTTCTTCCATCAACCCATCCAACGTAGCCACAGATTTTTTCTTTGTCAGCTTCATTAATCCGCAAAGATATATTCCATGCAATCATCCTCCCCTCCCCCTGGCCAATCATTGTTTACATGCGCGTACTTAAAGCTTTTCTTGTACTTTCTGAAGCATCTTTTCCTGTAGTGTAATCGGCATGAACGCCATCAGAGTTTAAGATACTGTCTCTACTATTTGCCTATTTTTTTGATGGAGTGCAGCTTCTTAGTTTCCCGATGTAGATGTAATAGATGTATTAAACAATCATTGTGATAGAGGCCCGTTTTCAATCCAATATTTATTTTCTTGTAGGACATCTCCAATTGTATTAGAGCTTGCCCTTCTTTACATGGTAGATAGAATCTATATACATCGTCATATTTGCCAGTTATTGTCACAAATTTAAATCCAGTCCCTTCCGTTATTCATCAGTTTTGGTCTCTTAAATACTGTTGATTTACGTAAGTTTAACTCACAATCCTGTACTAAATCGATACTACTATCATCCAGCACGTTCTCTCACACAATAGATATTTTTACCATTTTAATTATTATTGTTATTGATGATGATAACGATCGTGATAATGATGATGGTGGGGTTTTCTAAGAGTCTTTAACATCCCCGCCACTTATGACCGTCTTATGGTATCATCAATCTTGCTGTCAGGTGTCAATTGGTATCATCAACACTTGACTTCCATGCCTTATTACACTTTCATCATGATTAAGAGGATTCTTATACTCTTTTGATAATCCTTGCCCATTTTTATTTGCCCAATATGTACGAGAGCCTTTTGGATTTTTGAAGTTTCACAGTTTTTTCCCCATTCGTTTTTGTTCATTTCGGTCAAGCAGACTCGTGGCTGGACACCCGAAATTCAAGGGCTGAAAGTCATCATATACTTTTCATCAAAGCCAGCTTTCATAGTAGTAAAGGCAGAATCTTTTTTTGGTGGTGGTGGTGGTGGGTTTGCATAGACTGCTGTGAAATAGAGAAAGAAACCATGAAAGAGGGGAGCGGAGAGGCAGGATTGTGCATTTAAAATGGTAAAGTTTGTGGCATAATAACGTTACTATGGTATTTGCCTTGGGATTCTTTCCACTTACCTATTAAGTGCTTAGCAACTGTTAGGTTTAGCCTAACTCTTTTCGTAGACGATGTTTTGATGGTAGGTGTGCAGGTTAAATATCGCAGTACGAAAGAGTTCTTTCCTATGCATAGAGAATTTAGGGGATACTCCCAAAATATTTGAAATTCGATTGATTGTCATTTGACTTGAATGTTACTTTTACAAAGGGCGTAAGTTATCAGTCGTAGCACCCATAGCGCAAACGGAAAGAAGTGCAACAGCCAGTAATTTACCAATAATTTTTTGTGGAATACGAAGTGCCATTATGAAATACAGCTTTACACTGAAGATTTTTGACGAAGCATGAAGAATTTTGCATGTTGATGCTATGCCATAAACAGTAAAATTGAAGTAAAAACTTCTCTACTGCCTTCGAATCAAGGCAGTGTAAATTTGACAACTGACGTTTCTGCTTCACATTCCTCTAATTATTGCGTTATCCACAGTGGATGTACTTGTTTCTTTAGCGGAAGTAACATGTTGTTAATGTCGTAAAGGTTTTCAACGATATTAAAAGTTTGGAGAGAGGTGCAAACAACAATAAAACATGAAAAATTAGTGTAGTTAAAAAATGAAAAACTAGTGCAGTTAAAAAATGAAGTAAGGTACCTCTTTAAACTGGTGTTTTTTGTGGAGTTTTGGTCTTAACATGAGTAAACCTTGCCAGTTTGGAAAAATAAACAGCAAAATAAGCAATATGCGAGAGTATTAAAAAGTGATTTGCTCGATACGGAACATTGTTTGTGCTGATGATTGAACTGAGGTTGTTAAGATCATGATAAAAGTTTTAGCTCTTACCCCCATCTTTTCTCCGTCGTGGTATTATATCTAGATGTGAATTTTTTACAGGGCCCTGGAATGATCATTGACAATGAATTGAAAAATGTAATGAGATCGCATCATGATGTAGAAAAGGATAATACTCCATATATGAAGAAAGCGACTAGGGTACGTTTTAGCCACAATATTTCGTTATTTGTTTGTGTATAAATGTTGCAGTTCTTCATCTTTGTTTTTACCCTTTGGCGGTGTTGATGATAGCGTTTATTTTTCAAGCGTTTACAGTGTTAAATGATTTAACTTCTCGTTTTTCAAATTTATATTTTTACGAAAATGCAGAAGGTAAGCGAGTTTCCAGATTATGTTTTACGATCTGATGGATAACTAAGTATAAACGGAGATAATGCAGCTGTATTTTTTACCATTGTATCTACAGCATATTTGCGAAAGTAATTTAGTATGAATTTGTGCTTCTGTTTTTATTTCATGTGTTGTTCTCAAGCAGTACAGTCTAAAGTTAGATCCCAACTCAGCGTTTTAAAGAAAGGTTTTCACATTTGGAGGCAATGTTCTTGTTTAGAAATTGGGGCTAGGGGCTGCTAGGAGGAAGATAAAGATGCAGGTCCTTGTTATTTAGGCAATTAAGGATGATTCTTGAACGCTTCTTTTCGGTACACTTGTTCCCTCCCTTTAACTTTAAGCGACTCGAATTTACCGTGCGCCCGTACTGTGCATTGTCGATTTGCCCAACATAAAGGGACTCGCACCTGTTCCAGGGCTATGAGCAAAGAAACCCTGCCTTACTCATGGTCAGCAATATTTTGGGTGGTGAAAAGGTAGGACAAAGATCTTGTATAAAATCACACCCAATGGAAGAGCAAGGAAGACCATATCCAGTAATATATTGTAACAGTTCAACTTGTTTTGGTCCGCTCTCGTCAACTACCGTTCGCAACCAAAGTAAAATAAACCCTGAAACTTCATAAATTGTGTTTTTGTAACATTCCGAATTTCAGTGGCTGCTACATGTTATAAAATTATATGGTGAGTCGTGAGTAGAGCAGATACTACCGATTTACAGATTTCTTAAATCATTAACCAGATCTTAGACCCTGCTGGTTAAAATTCTGCGGAGTAAAACTCACTGTTGATTTGGTTAGATTCCTTGCTTATTATTTTAGTTTCTTTTATTAAGCAAAGTACCTGGCAAGTATTTAAAATCGATATACTTTATAGGATATTAGTGAGTTTACAGACAGGATACCGTACGATTGTAGTTTACCGTCACTCTTCCAGTATTTCTTTTTATTGCCCCCGAAGTAAAATCGATTTGAAAATATCTGTTTAATACTGAATAAAGATTTTCCAAGTAAAAGTTACGAAAACTTAAAAGATTTCATGACGTTTGAATAACTGGTTTTTGAGATAACCAAAGGTTTTTTTAAACTTAAAGGGCAAAACAGAGATATAACATTTTTTATAGTTATTGTCATTTGTTCTTTCTCCGCTTTGAAACTGATTGGCTTCTTATTTACCTAAGAAGTATAACTTGGGCTAAGTTTCACAAAGCAGCATTCTTGCATTTGGTTTCCTTTTCACGTTATTTTTGGACTTTTTTTCGCAATATTTTTATTCATAGCAAATGTACCATATCATAAAAGCTTGTTACTGGTGATGTTAAATTTGTTAGATTTGGTATATATGCAACTTAATTGGTTTTTTCCTTACTTTTTTCTCCAGCACTATGAAAGTTTGGCAAATCGGGCAGCCGACAATGGACATGTTCTTGATTTGTTTGCGTGTAACTTAGATCAGGTTGGATTGCAAGAAATGAAATATTGTACAAGCTATACGGGGTAAGATATGTGTTAAAATTGTTTTCATTTGGAAAGCGTTGTACACTTTCTAATTAGCTGAAGTCGGGTCCCATTCACACAGCCCAAAACTGGTCCGTGTGTGTATGGCGCTAACGCCTTCAGGCAGCTTTGTTGTTGGAGTAGGGGCTGTGTTACGCCCAGTAGGCTGCAATGACTGCCTGGTTATTGCCAAAATTTGTCGCTGTTCATATTTTTAGTGCATTTTTGTGAAATAGGCGTTTGAGTTTCATTGTAGAATAAGGACTCTGCAAATGAAAATTCCTTTAAATTTGAAATGAATTGTCATAAAACCCATGATATTTTCCCTGGAGACGGAGCAAAAAGGAGTCCAGAATGTTACAATTAATACTGAGAAAAACTAGAACATTTTGATATAGTATTTTTAGTCAAAGTGAGTTTGTAATTGATTTGTGCTTCCTGCAATAATAGGAACTGTGGCTGATATGAATTTATGCTGAGGTTCTCTTTTTGAGAATAACCAGGTTTGTTTGAAATTGGTGTATTCCTTTGCTGCTGTAATATTGCCTTCAAGTCTTCAAATGGAGCCTTTAGATGAATTCGAAGCTTTAAGGTTGACCAGTTTCATCGTTATGATGAAAGGATACGAAAGAGTATTAAATTCCTTACTGATTATTTAATGCTGTGTCGTTGTGCCAGTACAAATTATTGCTTCTTATTGTGGGTGCCATATAGAATATCCCGATAGTGTAGTGCGCTAAATTTATGCTAGATCGGTTGTATTATATGATAAATACAAAGTGTACTAAAATATTTTTTTGTGTACCCTGTTATTTGAATCGATATGTGCGGAGTGGAATATGACTCTTTAATATTAATACAGGATTATATACTAAACTTCAATTTTTTCTCTTTTTCTTTACACTTAGCAATTTTTTAGTTCCTTCAGTTTCTTCCTATATACTGTAATCACCACCTACACAGGAGCAGCCAAATTCTGTTACAAAATTGTAAATTTCTACATTTTTTATGTCTGATAGTCTGCAGGGGAAAAAGTGAGGAAATCATTTTGGATTTATTACTTGAATAAATAGTTATTGTATAGTTATTGTAAGTTAAAAGATTTTGTATCCTATATGAGTATGTGCAGTCGGAATATGGTGTGCTGCAATACATTTTTTGTGTGCATATTTTTTTATTGCTTTTTTCATACTGTTAATGGTACTCACAATGTTTTTATTCCAGAGGCATCATGTTCATGGGTGATGCATTTGATACCGCACTATTTAAACAATCATTTCAGAAAGTTTTTGCGAAGGATTCAAGAGGGGAGTTTAAGATGGCTTTTGGGGCAACAATTGAAGTGAAGGTAATAGTCGATTACGCTTTATTATTTAATTAGTGAGTCACAGTAACAGTAACAAGCTGGAACAATGAAATTAATTTACGCTACAGTTGCATACATCTTTTTGTGAAATTAGGAAATTTTTGGTTTACATTTGTCAATCATCAATTAATAACGGACATGTAAAATTGGTTTTTCTTAAATATTGAGCCACAGATAGGTTTCTACTATTTCCAAATACTACACATTTTAGAAACATTCAAGGTCGATTTTGACCATGTTCCGCCTTCAAATTCCATGTTTATGATTTGGTTTCCAAAGCAAGTATAGGTATAGTAAAGGATCTGACAGTTGCAGCAGATACGAATCATTTTACAATTTGAAACCTGTATTATTAAAAGAGTATTTTCTCTTATTCCAATGTCGACATTTCTCAATTGCACTGTTGTTGGTATTGCTAATTTGAGATACGTTTAACTACATTCACTAACTTACACTCATCACCATTTAATTGCCTGTAAAAATGTACTTTGTATTGTCATGCCTGCCTTTTATTGAAGAAGACTAATTTGTTAAAATCTGTTCAGAACTTAAAAGTTAAAAAGGGAGTGAAGAAATGAAGTATGATTTAAATTTTTTTTAAATGAAGTATAATTGACATCAATAAAAAGAATTAAGCTATTGAAAGAAACCCTAAAGCCAATCGCATGGCTTGTGTTATTACGAACTTGATTGTCATGCGATTCGTACAGCTTATATTACTTTATGTAGAACTTAGGTGGGTCAGAAACCGAATTACTCATTTCATGGTCATCTGATGCTTTCAACCCTTCCATCATGTTGCATTTGAAGGTTTGATATTTTGGCAATGTTTAGGGTATCTCTTTTTAAAGAGAATATACAGTTGCATTTGTAAGGCTAATAGTATATTGGAGGGTTTAAAAGTTTAATTTACTACTGTTCATTCGTTTTTCATTATTTAATTAGAAATAATTGTTTCACCATTCATAAGGTAAGGGAAATTCCATAACAGTAGAAAGACAAATGCAGGTTACCTTATAGTATATTTTCCAAGCTTTGAAGTTACCTTAATCGGGTTTTTTTTTTGTGAATCTGTTACCTTACAGTCTTCGAAAGAACTGAAAATGTCCGGCTGTATTGGGCCATGTGTCTCAATGGATCGAAAGGGGCCAAATATTTCAGAAACAGTAAGTTTTGGATCATTGATGTCATAAATAGAGATTACGGTTAATTACTTACTTCATATACTCATTATGTCGTACCCATTTTTTCGTTGTTTGCTGAAGATAATAAAAGACAGCATAATTAAATTTATCTTATAGTTCTTACGTCATTTGGTTGTTTTATTATGTTTACCATAGGCATAAATACCCGAATGTGTTTTGGGCCCGTGTAACGCTCTTGTCCATATTACCACTGCAAAGTTAGGTAGAGTCGAGTTTTGAAGTATTGCCAGTACCAAGGTGTTAAATTGCCATTGGGTGTTAAATTGCCACTGGGTGTTAAGCTTTACTTTTAGTAAACGAGTCAAAGCATGCGAAAGAATGTGCGTCAGAATGCCTAGTTTTGACCCATTTAATTTTTTTTTGAGCGAAACAGGTTTTGCAATTAGAAATTTTAGTTCCATTTGCTTTCCAACAGATATTTTTGATTTAATTGAAAACTTGTTAAATTTACTTGAAGGTACAGAAATATTGCACTTTCCATGAATTTCATGTGAATGCTGCAGCCATGGCAAGGATTCATTTTACTTGATAACACATTGATATGGTTGTATCTCAGATAGACCTTTTTTTTCAAATAGCTAATGTTTTTTTCGTGTGGTCGTCTTTGACAGAAAACGGACTGACCTTTTCTTCATTTTCCAAGGTTTGCAAAATAGATGTAAGTATTTATTGCTATCACCTGTATGAATACAAGGGGAAAAAAGAGAGGCCTTTAACCAGGGCGCTAGCATATGTACAGCAGTAGGAGGGGTTTTTCTTTTTAATGTGAAGTAACTTGTTATTTATATTAACTTAATAGAGTCGGATTTATCACAGACGTTACATAATTTTCACTTTTTTACTCTTACTTACTAGGAAATTGGAATTGGTGGAACAACAGCATGGAAGTTAAGTGGTTTAGATCAGTCAACTTCCCTGGCCTTCTTTTTTGAAGTTGCGAACCAGGTAGGCTTCTGCGTGAGCTATTTATTCAGGCTAGTAGCCTACTAATCAGTTATGGAATAGTTGGCCAAGTAGAATTTAAAAGAAAGCTACCAAGTTTTTAATTGATCATTTCCCCCGTCTCCTACTGATACACGACCCGTAAAAAACACATTTGCAAGCCCATACTGAAGAAAGTGTGTGTGTGTGTGGGGGGGGGGGGGGGGGGGGGAGTGTTTTTATTTT